>BQMJ01000011.1:0-298688 GCA_025991245.1 Galdieria partita
AAACCCTAAATAAACCCTAAATAAACCTAATAAACCCTAAAATAAACCCTAAATAAACCCTAAATAAACCCTAATAAACCCTAAATAAACCCTAATAAACCCTAATAACCCTAAATAAACCCTAATAAACCCTAATAAACCCTAATAAACCCTAATAAACCCTAAATAAACCCTAATAAACCCTAAAATAAACCCTAATAAACCCTAATAAACCCTAATAAACCCTAAATAAACCCTAATAAACCCTAATAAACCCTAATAAACCCTAATAAACCCTAAATAAACCCTAAATAAACCCTAAATAAACCCTAAATAAACCCTAATAAACCCTAATAAACCCTAATAAACCCTAATAAACCCTAATAAACCCTAATAAACCCTAAATAAACCCTAATAAACCCTAAATAAACCCTAATAAACCCTAATAAACCCTAAATAAACCCTAAATAAACCCTAAATAAACCCTAATAAACCCTAATAAACCCTAATAAACCCTAATAAACCCTAATAAACCCTAATAAACCCTAATAAACCCTAATAAACCCTAATAAACCCTAATAAACCCTAATAAACCCTAAATAAACCCTAATAAACCCTAATAAACCCTAATAAACCCTAATAAAAGTGAATAAGAAAAAAAATAAACCCTAATAAACCTTTCTGCCAGGTTATACATACTTCAAAATTTATTGCGTTTCAATTTCTTTTGAATGCATTAAAAACGAAAGTTTATCAACTCTTTTGGGCTCCCTACTTTTTTTTGTATTCTAGCTAAATAATTTAGGTGGTAAATTTCCCAGTGTGATTTAACTGTGGTCTGTGCGGTTTCTTGCGTGCCTCTTTTTTGTGTTTTTGTGTATTTGATGTTTATGAAGAGAATACTTGAAAATGTGCAGGTATTTTTTAGATTTTCTTGTAATTAGAAGTTATCCTTTTGCACCCTGGTATTTCTCTGTTTCTGAGTATTATTTCCTTGTTTCGGTTTTTTTTGGCTTCACTAAAGTATGAATTCAAGTAAAATATGCATACCTACATAAAAGCTCAAATACTATTGGTAGATATTAGTAGTGTGATTCTAGGTAAATTCATTCAGTGTCAGAAAGCAAAAGAATACTTTACCAAATAGATTTGGTTCAAATAAAACACGAAGCCAAAAATCATAAAATGAAAGAAAAAACAATTAATTTGTAATCAGTCAATCAAGAACGAAGGTAATGATGCCAAAAACAACAAAAAAGGACCCATTCAAGAAAAATGCTCACAATTTCAAATTTCTGCGAACCAACAATGAAATTTCCACTCAGCATGTCTGTAAAATAAAAATAGCATCTCAAATTATTTCCAAAATTTCCTGAATTTCGTGTAATATACAAGAAATACAAAGAAAAGCAAAAATAGCTCAAGAGGCAAGTTACTTGATTACTGGCAAAAAAAACAGCACAATTTCAGGATGAATCAATTTTGCTAGATTGATAACATATGTAGAGGCCTTGATTGCACGAATTCACTTTTTCCTCCAATGCATTAAGATGACAAAAAACGTAATGAATCTTCAAATGTGAATGGTTCGGCACACGGCACGGGCAATAATTCATTAGGACCTACTAGGTTTTCTTAATGTCTAATGTTTATGTCAAAGGTCACAAATTATAAAGAAAAATTAACAGAAAATATAAAAGAACATCCATCTATTATAAGAAAGTAAAAGGGCCCTTCACATAATGAATACGGCATTACAAAGAACAAAAAAAATTATGTAAATAAAATTTGATAATTTGTCGTAGAAATTGATCGATAAAGGACGAAAATGATAAGGCAAAAAGACAACCAAAAAAGTACAATTCATGCGAACCTCTTAAAATTTTTCAACAAAATATTCCTTTCAGCCAGGACATACCTAGTTTTTCAATTCATTGCGCTCTAGTAGTCTCAAAGTAGGAGTGGCTAGAGTAAATTGTTTATATGTTTTTTCTTATTTATGTTTTTTGTCAAAGAATAGTTACGTATTTCTTTATTCATTTTGCTTGTTGTGCTACTGACTAAGTTTGGTTTTCTGTCAGCTACATTTTGTTTGAGTTTTTTTTTGGATTGGAAACTGGAGTTAGTTTTTAGATTCCTCGTTTAGTTCAAATTTTTTTGGATTGCGCAATTTTCTGCTTTTTTAGTATGCTTTTGAGATTTTTGGTGGTTCGTTTATATGTTACCCTTCAGGTGACGTTTGTCTAAGACGCGAGCAATTTGCGCGAACAAGTCGTCACAAGAATAGAGCAATCTGTCTCTATGTAACACTTTCCTTTTTTTTGTTTTGTGCTATCTTCATTGTTGTCTTCAAGGACTATCCCTTCTTTTTACTACTTTTCTATAAATGAAAAAAAAAAAGATTTTTTCTTTTGCATTTCAATGTGATATAGTTAATAAATTCTCTTTCATCAAAACTATTCTATTTTTTGTTCTCTATGAGCAGTTTGCTGTAACTTGATTACTTCGTTTCCCACGGTCGACAAATTTCTGCCGGACGAGAACTGTTTCAAGGTACTGATGATAAAAGGAATATGTGGTACATGGAAATTCTTCAATATATTCTCTTTAGTTTCTATTTCTTTAAATGCTTATTCGATGGCTTCCTTGTAAAATGGGTATTTGTATTGTTCCTTTAATAACACCTTGAAACAAGTGTAGCGCTTTTAATGCAAAAATTGCCTATTTCTCTTTGATACATTGCATAAATTCCTCTTCAATACCTTTTCATAATGCCAATATTATAGAACTGAAACTGAAATGATGAAATCTTTTTCTTTTTAGTGTTGCCTTAAATTTTACGAATTATTGAATTTGTTATTTTAATAATGTCACATTAATGTTTCTCGCAAATTTCTCTTTTCATATAGGTTTGTATGGGTATTCCTTTGTAACGATAATGATATTTCTTTATTGCCTTTTCTTATTAAATTCGTTGATATCTCCAGTGCATACATAATGAAAAACTTCGCAATTTGAATTGTTTCGAAACTTTTGTTTCCATCGCATCGCCAAGACTTTCATGGTTGAACCTTATGAGAATCGTCTTTAAAAATCTGTCTTATATAGCAAATTTTTGAGTATGGTTCTTTGATCACTTTATTGTATTTTACGTTGCAGTTTTATTGAAAATTTAACCATTTGGTGAAGGAATTTTTGCTTTCTGATAATTGAGAGGGACTGCTTGTTTCGTTTTATTCGGTAAATAGCCTACTATTTGACATATAGTGTGGCTATACATCTTTAGCCAAAAGTAAACAATGCCTACGCTATTCTTGTATTCTCAGAAATAGAACTTTGTGTTTGGTTTGAAACTTTTTAAACTTTCTTTTATTTATTCTCAAAAATGTCAAACTCCAAATCAATCTTTTTGGTTTTTCATGTGCGTAAATTTTTGTTCTATTGTTTTTTTATAAGAATGACTGAATTAGAAGAATCAATCAACGTTTAGGCTCTTTGTTCACATTTCAAAAAGTTGACTTTCTTTATCCTTTCTCTTCTACTACTTCTATCTTTTTTCTTGTGTTTTATGTATTGTAACCCTTCAATGTGTAATGAAGTTTTCCTTGGTTTCATTTTACCTATGTACTAAACTGTTCGAGGTGAGAATCTATTGATTAATTCTATTTGCAGATTGGATCTACTTTCCTCTTTACTAACTTTCACATTATCACCACTGGTTACCCCGAGAACAACTAGGAATACTGATGCCATAAAGGACAAATTATGTATTAAAATTCTTCAATTTTTTCACTTGTGCCGACCTCCCTACATTCATACTTTTTCTTTAGACCCTCTTTGAGACGATATTTCTATCGCCCTTTCAATGAACCGTAGGTAATTTTAAAAAAAAAAGTTAAATTTTTTTTATTTGAAAAGACACGACTCTTCTTTCCTTTTTCGAAGAGGTATGACGCTTTCTCGATTCAGTACATCGTCGTAAAAGGTTGCAATAAATCATGAAAATTATTGGTTTAGATTGATTCTCTTACTTGTGAAATTGTATCAACATTCTTAAAGATTTTTGTGATCTTGTTAATTTATCTCGAGTGACAAAGTAATTCTTCCTTTGAAATTTTTGGAATCACCCCAGCAGTCCTATTTGCATTGCATGAAAACGATATCCAATTGTCCCATTTCTTTCATTTTTATTAGATTTTTAATTTTTTGGGGGGAGCTGAGCAATTTGGTTATGAATTTGATATATTGCGAAATCTAAAACTGGTAATTTTTACAGCTAACGTATTGCATGGCTTGTTTCACTATAGTCGTTTTTCTATACTGAAAAGCGACAGTTTTTCGAAAAGTAGAATCGTGCAACTGTTGGTTTTTACTATGTGTCATCTTTTATCAGACACCTTTTTTGTGAAAAAAATTTTTTTGCTTTCTTATGGTAACTGGATCCATTGTGTTCTATTTTATGTTGATCGGCATAATATTATACACAAATTGTACTGTTGATATATATAATGAAGAAAAAGCAAGCCACGCCTTTTCCATAAAAAAGCCTCAAATGAATTAAACCGTTAGCAATCTAGTCACAAAAGTTCAACTTTTGTCTGTAGCATCTTCAATATTATATGCTTTATGTCAGTTTGACTATGCTTCGAATTTACAGCTTGAAGAGAAACATATCTCTCAAGAGCACTTTTCTTCTATGAATTCGTTGCATTTTCTTTCTTGTTCTTTGAAATCATCCTGTTGTTGTTTTTGTTTTTCTCTTTAAATATATAAAATTTCTTTTGAGTATCTCAATTTGGCATACGTACTGAATGAACTGTTTCCGACTAATATGATAGGTGTTTCTTTGAACATGTCCGATAGACTCTGTTTTTTACTTTCCCTTTTTACTGTCGACTAATGCCCATCCATGAGAACAATTAGAGATACTTATTCAATAAAACAAGTAGTATATGGAATTTCTTCAATCTTTTTTAGAGATTCTATTTCTCCAAAGGCTTTTTATTCGAAAGTTTCTTTTTAAAGTCGCTTTGTATTGTTCCTTTATTAAATACTTGAAAGAACCTTTATCAAATCTTAATAAAAAAATTTTCTATTGTCCTCTGAGATACGTCAAACCCCAATAAACTCTAGCCAATAATAAACCTGAAACCTTAAAAAAGGAAAAAATGCCCACTCCTTTCTGCCAGCCTACACATATTTTACAATTTAGTGCATTTTTTCTCTTAATTGCATTTTAAACGAAAGTTTCTCAATTCTATCAAGCCTCTTCGTTTGCCTCTTGTCTTGTATAATGAGTCGCAAATTTCACTGAGTGTTTGTTGGCGTTTTGGAGACTGTTCTTGTGGGTTATTTTTCCATTATATTTGTATTTGAGATATATTGCATGAATACTTGGAAACGATAGGAAAAAGTTTTGATTTTGCTTTTAACTTATGATTGTCCTTCATTTGTTTTTTGGCATTTTCATGTCGTGTTGCGTTGGCTTAAAATTTGAAGTGGTTTGTTTGATCGAAAATTTTTTTGGGTTATTTGTTGCCTCGAAACAGTCGTTTTTCATTGATATGGTTGCAGAGCCATTTATTAAAGCTTGTTTTTACTGGGTTTTACTTTTTCTTGTGAACCGGTATCCATTTTATGAAGGATCCTTTTGCTTTGTTCTGATCGATGAATGTTCCTTTTTCTATCCTGTTAGTTTCTTTCTATACTATGTGACTTTTGAAGCAGTAATAAAATTAAAAAAAATTAATTAACCCTAAAAAAATTCCTATTTTCCTGCTCCAGGTCATTTGCATTCGAAATTTATCATGTTTTTGGAAATCTCAATGCATTGGAGAAAAAAAACGAATTGGTTCTATCAAGACATTTACTTTTGCTTTTAGTTTCGTTAAAGTAATTAATTCTCAAACTGTGCTACTTGTTTTGCCAACGATCTCATGACTTGCCTTGTGTTCTATTTCTGCGTATGTATGTATTTGTTGTTTACTACGGGTATTTAGGTAAAATTTTCGGATGCTATTTTTAGTTCACGGCCCTTTTGAGTTAAGGAATTCCTCTGTTGCTTTGCAATAATTCGAAATTTTGAGCTGTTTAGAAATTGTGAGCATTTTTCTTGAATGGTTGCTTTTTTGTTATTATTAGCATCATTAACTTCGTTCTTGATTGAAACAGTTGCACAGTAAGTTAATAGCTCTTTCTCATATTAGGATACTTTGCTTTGTGTGGTATTTGTGCCGAATCTATTTGATGAAATATCCTTTTCATTGCTGATATTGGATAAATTTACCTAGAATCGCTTAGTTAATATATTCCAATAGTATTTGAACTTTTAGGTAAACATGCATATTTAACTTGAAATTCTACCCGAATAAAGGCTAATAAAACCAAATGGAGGAAAAAGTACTTAATGCTTTCAGTCAGGGCGTGCCTGGTTTTTCAGTTCACTGAGCTCTAGTAGTCTCAAAGTAGGAGTGGTCAGAGTGAATTGTTTATGTCCGGTTTCTTATTTATGTTTTTTGCCAGCGAATAGTTACGTATTGTTTTATTTTTTATGCTTGCTGTGCTACTGACCAAGTTTGGTTTCCTGTCAGCTACATTTTGTTTAAACTTTTTTTGGATTGAAAACTGGAGTTAGTTTTTTACATTCCTTCTTTAGTTCAAATTTTATTAAGATTGCACAATTTTCTACTACTTTTGTATCGTTTTGAGATTCTAGGTGGTTCGTTTAAATGATACCCTTCTAGTGACGTTAGTCTAAAGTGCAAGAAATGTACGCGAACAAGTCGTCGCAAAATTAGAACAATCTTCCACTATGTAACATTTTCATTTCTTTGTATTTTGCTGCTTTCATTGCTGTTTTCATGAATTGTCACTCCGTTTTACTACTTTTCTTCCAATGAGAAAAAAAACATTTTTTCTTCTGTATTTCTATGTGATATAGTTACTAAATTCCTTTCATCAAAGGCACTGTATTTTTTTTCTCTGTGAGCAGATTACTGTAACTTTTTTACTTCGTTTCACACAGTTGAGAAATATCTGCCTGACGAGGACAGATTCATGGTACCAATGATGTAAAGAACAAGTGGTACTTAAAAATTTCTCAATATATTCTCATGTTTTTATTTCTCTAAACGTTTTTTCTATGCCTTTTTTTGAAAATTGGTTTTGGTATTGTTCCTTTAGTAAACCGTATAAAGAAATTCCTAAACTGGTAATGCAAAAATTGCCTATTCCCCTTTGATATATTGCATAAACTTCTCTTCAATACCGTTTCATAATGCCAATGCAATACCGTTTCATAATGCCAATGCAATAAAACTGAAAATGAAATGCTGAAATCTTTTTCTTTTTGTAACTGCTGTCACAAGTTTTGGAATTTTTTTAAATTTTTATGCCTTGGTGACATAGTAGTTTTTTCGTTGAATTTGTCTTTTCATATAGGTACTACATTGTAGCGATGACGTTCTTTGTTTATTGAGTTTTCTTATTAAAATCGCTGATGTCTTCAGTGCATACCTACTAATAAGCGTTGAATATGGATAATTTCGAAACTTTTGTTTCAATGGTTTCGCCAAGATCTTCATGGTTGAACCTTACCTTAATAGAATCGTTTTTAGAAATCTGTCTAATATAGCAATATTCTGAGTTTTGTTATTTGGTCATTTTATTGTATTCTACAATGCAATGCTATTGAAAATTTAACCAGTTGGTAAATAGTTTCTGCTTTTTGACGGTCTTGAGACACTGCTTGCTTCATTCTTTGAGTAGACTTACTTGAAATATAGTGTCGCTATACGCATTTAGCAAAAATTAAACAATGCTTATGCTATTCTTTGATTCTCGAAAGCAAAACTTTGGGTTTTGGTAAACTTTTCGAGCCGCCATTTATCTATTCTCAACAATGTCAAATTCTGAATCACTTGATTGGCTTTTCATTTGTGTATTCGTATGCCCTGGATTCTTGCTCAATTGCTATTTTATAAGAATTACTAAATGAGAAGATTCAATCGTCGTTTAGGCTCTTTGTTCACTTTTTAAAAAGTTGACTTCTTTGCTCCTTCTTCTTCTAGTACTACTGTCTCTTTTTTTCTGTGTTTTCTGTCTTATAACCATTGAATATGTAATGATGCTTTCCTAGGTTCTATTTCTTTTATGTACTAAGCTGTTCGAGGTGAGAATATATTAATTTTTATTACATGCAGACTTGTTCTAATTTTTTGTACTAAATTTCGCATTGTCACCTACTGGCTACTCCTGAGAACAACTAGATGTACTGATGCCATAAAGGACGAATAATGTATTGAAATTCTTCAATTTTTTCACTTGTGCCGACCTTTCTAAATTTTTTCTTTTTCTATTGACCCTATTTGAGGCAATATTTTTTTCGATCTTCTTGAAACGTAGGCAATTTTAGAAAAATAGTTAAATATTTTTTGTTAAGGAAACACAACTTTTCGTTCCTTTTTAGAAGAGGCATGTTTTTTCTCTATTCAGTACATCGCCGTAAATCAATGTTATAGATCAATGAAAATTTGTGGTTTAAATTGATTCCCTTAATTGTGAAATTGTAATAGCATTCTTGAAGACTTTTGTTATTTTGTTAATTTACCTCGAGTGACAAAATAACTCTTCCTTTGAAATATTTTGGAATCTATTCTAGAGTTGTAGTTGCATTGCATGAAAACGATATCCAATTGTCCCATTTCTTTCATTTTTATTAAATTTTTAATTTTCGGGGGAGCTGAGCAATTTGGTTCTGAATTTGATATATTGCGAAATCTAAATCTGGTAATTTTTACAGCTATCGTATTTCCTTGATTTCTTTTGCCAAATCGTTTTCAATACGCTAACAAGCGACAGCGATTTGAAGAGTAGACTCTTGCAACTGTGGGTTTTTACTATGTGTTATCTTTTATCAGACACCTCTTTTTTGAAAATATTCTTTTTGCTTTCTTATAATAACTGGATTCATTCTGTTCTGTCTTATGTTGATTGGCATAATATTATACACGAATTATACTGTTGGTATATATAATGAAGACAAAGCAAGCCACACCTTTTCCATAAAAAAAGCCTCAAATGAATTGAACCGTTAGCAATCTAGCCACGAAAGTTCAACTTTTGTCTGTAGCATCTTCAATATTGTATGCTTTATGACAGTCTGACTTTGCTTTGAATGACAGCTTGAAGAGAAACATATCTCTCAAGAGCACTTTTCTTCCATGAATTCGTTGCATTTTTTTCTTGTTCTTTGAAATCATCCTGTTGTTTTTGTTTTCTCTTTAAATATATAAAATTTCTTTTGAGTATTTCAATTTGACATACGTACTGAATGAACTGTTTCCGACTAATATGATTGGTGTTTCTTTGAACATGTCCTATGGACTCTGCTTTTTACTTTCCCTTTTCACTGTCGACTAAGTTCCATCCATGAGAACAATTAGAGATTCTTATTCAATAAAACAAGTAGTATGTGGAATTTCTTCAATCTTTTTTATAGATTCTATTTCTTCAAAGGCTTTTTATTCGAAGGTTTCTTTTTAAAGTCGCTTTGTATTGTTCCTTTATTAAATACTTGAAAGAACCATTATCAAATCTTAATAGAAAATTTTTCTATTGTCCTCTGAGATACGTCAAACCCCAATAAACCCTAGCCAATAATAAACCTACATCCTAAATAAGGAAAAAATGCCCACTCCCTTCTGCCAGCCTATTTATATTTTACAATTTACTGCATTCTTTCATTTAATTGCATTTCAAACGAAAGTTTCTTAATTCTATCAAGCCTCTTAAGTTTGCTTTTAGTCTAGTATAATAAGTTGAGTCACAAATTTTACTGAGTGTTTGGTGGCGTCCTGGCGACTTCTCTTGTGGAATTTTCTTTCCTTATATTTGTATTCGAGGTATATTGCATGAATACTTGGAAACGAAAAGAATAAGTTTTTATTTTGCTTTTAACTAATGATTGTCCTTCATTTGTTTAGGCATTTCTATGCCGTGTTGTGTTGATTTTAAATTTGAAGCGGTTTGCTTGATTGAAAATTTTTTTGGGATGATTGTTGCCTTAAAACCGTCGTTTTGCATTGATTTGGTTGCAGAGCCATTTCTTAAAGCTTTTTTTTACTGGTTTTTACTTATTCTTGTGAAGCCGTATTCATTAGATGAAGGATTTTTTTGCTTCGTTTTGATGGATGAATGTTCTTTTTTCTATCCTGTTAGTTTCTTTCTATAGTATGTGACTTTTGTTAAAAGCAGTAATAAAATTAAAAAAATTAGTTAACCCTGAAAAAAATTGTTATTGTTCTGAACTAGGTCATTCGTATTTGAAGATTTATCAGGTTCTTGTTTGTCACGATGCATTGGAGAAAGAGAGCGTATTGGTTGTATCAAGACCTTTAATTTTGCTTTTGGTCTTGTAAAGATAATTAATTCTCAAACTGTGCTACTTGTTTTGCCAGCGATCAAATGACTTGCGGTGTGGACTATTTCTGCGTATGTTTGTATTTGTTGTTTACTACGGGTATTTAGGGAAAATTTCAGGATACTTCTTCAATTTAAAGTCATTTTGAGTTAAGGAATTTCTCTGCTGCTTCGCAGTAATTCGAAAATTGTGAGCTTCTTCGAAATTGTGAGCATTTTTCTTGCATGGTGGCTTTTTTGTTGTTGTTAGCATCATTAACTTTGTTCTTGATTGAATCAGTAGCACAGTAAGTTAATAATTTTTTTCATATTTTGATAATTTGCCGTGTGTTTTATTTGTGCTGAATCTATTTGGTGAAAACTCCTTTTCGTTTCTGATATTGGATGAATTTACCTTGGATTGCTCTGTCAGTTTCTTCCTATAGTATTTGAGCTCTTAGGTAATTATGTGTATTTAACTAGAAATTATGCCTTAATGAAGCCTAATAAAACCTAATTAAGGAAAGAATGCTAGTCGCTTTCAGCCATGCAATACCTACTTTTTCAATTCATTGCGCTCTAGTAGTCTCGAAGTAGGAGTGTACAGAGTAAATTATTTATGTCTATTTTCTTTTTCTGTCTTTTGTCAAAGAGTGATTATGTATTTTTTTTATTCTTTATGTTTGTTGTGCTAGTGACCTAGTGAGGTTTCCAGTCAACTACGTTTTGCCTAAGCTTTTATTTTTATTGAAAACTAAAGTGAGTTTTTAAATTCCTTGTTTAGTTTAAATTTTTAGTGGAGCTGACAATTTTCTGCTTTTTTTTGTGTTTTGAAATTTTAAGGGGCTCGTTCAAATGGCACCCTTCTAGCTGACGTTTGGTCCGCCATCTTCGTTCCCGATAGTCAGAGTTGTATTGTAAATTAATAGTTTTTGACTTTTTCTCGCAATTTTTTATGCTGTATTTCGGTATTATTGAGGCCCTCTGCAATTTTTTAAAATTCTTTTTTCGTTCTTATGGTAGCTAAACAACCCTTGTACCACTCTACAAATAATTCGATATGGTACTGAAACTTTAATGTGAATGAAAATTTGACAAAGTTGAAGCTATATACTAGCCGTAATGAAATTGTTGACCGAAAGTAACAGCTAGTCATAACAATATTCTCTTTGATTCTGTTTATTAACATTTTTGGAGGTACTGTTGCGACGACTGGATTGTGTATATTGCTCGCGCTTAAGACTAGAGCAATCTGTCTCTATGTAACATTTTTCTTTCTTTGTTTTGTGCTGTATTCATTGTTGTTCTTTAAGATTATCCCTTCTTTTTACTACTTTTACTGAAATGAGAAAAAAGTATTTTTTATTCTGTATTTCAATGTGATATAGTTACTGAATTCTTTTGTTACCAAAAGGATTGAAATTGTTCTCTGTGAGAAAATTACTGCAACTTTTTTTCCTTCGTTTCAAACGGTCGACAAATATTTTCCTGACGAGAACAGATTCATGGTACCGATGATGTAAAGAACAAGTGGAACGTAAAAATTCTTCAATATATTCTCCAGCTTGTATTCTCTAAAGGTTTTTTCTATGGCTTCTTTCTAAAATTCTTTTTTGTATCGTTCCTTTAATAAACTGTATAAAGGCAGTGTTAAAATAGTAATGTAAAAATTGCCTCTTCCCCTTTGATATATTCGATAAATTTCTCTTCAATATTTTTTCTTGATGCTAATGTAATATAACTGAAACTGAAGTGCTCAAATCCTTTTCTTTTTTTTTTAATGTTGTCACAAGTTTTGAAAATTTTTTTAATTTTTATGCATTAGTGACATAGTAACTTTTTCGTTGAATTTGTCTTTTCATATAGATACTATATTGTGGCGATAGCGTTCTTTGTTTATTGATTTTTCATATTAAGGTCGCTGCTGTCTTTAGTGCATACATAATAATAAGGTTTAAGTTCCAAGATTCGTTGTCTTCGCTATTATCAATTGTATTTTCCTTTTACAATGAGTTGCTTTGTTTACTGTATATGGCAGTTGGTGTTTGTCTTTATTTACTGATTAAAAGTCTTTCTTGATTGTAAATAAATGATAAGGCATTTTGTCTATGAAGGAAGTTACGTGTCTTGCACATTTTTTTGTTATCAATTGTATAGAACAATTCATTCCTTCCAGACATTTTCATTATAACAAACCAATTGTTGGTTAGAGTTCTTCCTGTATACATAAGTTATCAAGAAATTCAGCGTATATTCATTCACGGACTCTAGATTTCTACGTGAGTAGAATTTTAGCAATGGCTTCCCACCAGTATGAAGATCGATCGTTCAAGTACAATTGGGTGTCAAGAATAAAATATTCATTTCTTGCTCAATTTTGCTTTGTAAGAGGATCTGGTGATGTCACAAACAAGAAGGATTTGGGGAGTTGCGAATCCCATGTGAAACTTTGACCTCCTACTCGGCAACATCTCAAAAATCCCTTTGAATCGATGTCGTAGGTTAATTCTTGCATGAATTTTGGTCAAATTTACGAACATGGCGACAATTGATAAATGGATCCCTTGCCCATACCGGTCACCGCTATTATGTACTCGTCGATTTGTCTTTTGATTAACCCGGCAAATCTCGCTGTTCGTACTTGAAACTCCATAGAACTCCATGGACGAAACAAAGAAAGAAAAGCTTCAACTACACCGCTCAAGGTAACGGATAGAAATAGGATAACTCGTTCCTTCAGCATTTCTTTTCTTCTTTTTTTTAACTAGGGAGCAATAAATGCTATAATAATCAAAGCAATACCGAACAGCGTGTCGGAACCTGCCAATACACGGAAATCGAAAGGATCTTTGAGACCCAAGATGGACACTACAAACACTAAAATGGAAAATAGCGTCACTACAATTCCATTGGCTAATTCTATCTTGGAAGCTGTTATCCAATTTTTCTTATCTTTTTTCTTCTGCATTTTCCAATATATTTCGCACCTTGAAAATATTCGCTTTGCATATCCTCTTATTTTTTTTCTATACATGAAGCTCATTATTCTTGACGATGTACTTCTCAGAATTGAATTTACCACAAGTTCCACAAGGAATTTTGTTCCAATTGACACTTTCTATATAACTCCCACTCGAAAAGTTATCCAACGATCCTGGAGTTTAATCAATTTTGATATGGTCTTATTCTCCATGATGGTATTTTTTACTATTGTATTCTAGACAGCAAAGTGTCGGATATCCTAACAACGAGCACTGGATTATCAATTTCTGAGTATTTTTGGAGCACAATATCGGACTTTTGAGAGTCCACATCGATTGCTTTGGTGTTGTCATCAAACACGATGTAGGTTCCTTGGATTGACACAAATGAGATAGGTACCCTTTTCTATATCGACGCTGCTGGGACTGTTTGTTTGAACGTCTCCATAGTAGTTGTAGTAAACAACCGGACTCTCATAGTCTTTCAACTTGTTCTCCACCTCATTCAAGCTTTTCCGATTGCTGTTCAATTTCATATTGGCAATGATGCTGACAACTACAGGAATAATCACTATGACTATCAAAGAAATGGAAATAATGATCTGAGTGTTCATTTTCATAAAATTAAAAAACGAGATGAATTACTCTATCAATTACGGATTGGCTTCGAGTAATTTGAGTTCCAATGCGTTGGATTTATCCACTCTGTTGAAAGACAGCACTCTCATATCTCTAACTCAGGGAGGATTATCAGGACAAATACAATCATCTTTTCAAGTTTTCTTCCGTAGTTATACTGCTTTGGAAACTGTCTCTTTCACTACAGAAAGCGCAATATTCGACGGAACTATCGAAATTCCTCTTTCCTCAGCCAATTACATTCCTCCCTTTTCTTCGTCATTTTGGAGTGGAACGCTGTCTCCTACTCTCGATGCTTCCTTCACAGTAGCTGTTCCCATAGACTATTTTCAAGTCATTGGATGGGGTGGAACTTCCAATACTGTAGTACCATTTCAATCCTGGTTTTTCAATCCAGGAGAAGAACATGGATTCAAACTTCAAGTTTCTAGACCAGTATTAGAAGTAAGTATCAGTTCTTTGACAGCTGTCTCTTATACCATGCAATATCGTCTAGAAATCGATACTTCTGACATCAGTGGATACTTATCCTCCAACTTTGAAAACATTCTATTCACTTCCACTGGAGAATATGAGGACACCATTCCATTTTTTGTAGAATATTTCGAAACCCCCACGCTGTAGGTATGGGTACGGTTGGCTATCGGAATCCCTGATTCCACTACCATCATCAATTTGAATTTGACTGGTGAAAGAACCAACAATTATAATGGCATATCTACTGGATGTTCTCCTGATATTCTACCAGGATACGATAACAGCTCTCAAATATTTCCTCTCTATTGGAATTTTCTTCGAGATCAATTGTATCCTTCTAGTCTCACTACACTACAAACTGGTGGAACCTTCTCTCCTACATTCATAGGAATAAATACTGCGAACAGCATTTCTCAAGGATATCAAATGAATGCTGCAGGATATGCCGGAAATGGAGCGGCCTTGTATGGTCCCAATCAAATACCCCTACCTCTAGACGTTCCTCTATTCGCAGAATTCAGTTGGTTCTATGAAGGAGAAACAGGAGATTCTATTGCCGATTGCATGGGAATAGGATTTTATTGCGATCCCAATAGTGCATCAGGAGGAGGAGGAGATAGTCCCAAAAACAGCGATGGCTACTACGTAGCCTATGAATTCTATCCACTAGGATCTTTGGAAACAGTATATGACCAAACTCTACTTTCCAGCACTTCTTCTACCATCTATATGCCTTCCACTGACTTCCAGCTTTGCTATTCCCAAGTATTGATAAATCAAGCTGTTGGAATCACAGCGAGTATAGCCAACACTACCATAACTACCAGTACTCCCTTTTTGATGCACATCATTCCTCCTTCTCCTTCTTCTCTCACTACAGCAATGAGTTATTCAGGAAGTTTGACGGTGTCTGCTCAATCAATCCGTAGACATTGGAAGTTCATCAGGTGGATCCACATCAGATCAATACTTATATTGGGCTCGCATAAGATCGATGAATCCATCTTCTTTGAATTATAGCATCATTACCATTGCTGTACAAACTCCCTATATCAATCTCTATTTAGACGATCAATTAGTACTCAATGCCATATCTCAATTCAGTTTTCCTTTAGGATTCTATAGTTACGACGTCTATTTGGATCAGCCTTCCGAAGTCAGCTATTTGATATGGAACAGCTCCAAGTCCACTACCACTTCATCCAATGTCCTATTGAAAATCGATTATGAAGTAGCGGAGTCCAACCAGCAGCCCATTTCATTTCCCCCAATTTGGGATATCTAGCTTCATGGTAAGCTTCCGCAACTGGAGAATGATACGTCAATCTTCCTTTTGAAATAGGTCCTTTATCCAGTGAAGTAATTCAACTTCAATTCGAACCACCATCTGTCAGTAATGCATTCGGATTTTCTGCAGGAATCAATCCTTTTTTGGGGAGAGGCTACTTTGATGGTGGAGTGTACACTTTTCCCTACTATGTGGGGAGCACATAATACTCCTCCAGCAACAGCTTCCCTTTTGGTTCAGTTCCATTCTCCGACAGTTATAAGATAGGTGCAGCACTGGCTGCTATAGCCAATACTTCTGTCTCATCCATTTTGTTAGCTGTTTCCCCAACTATGAGCAACAGCAACAATTTCTATGGCTTTGTGTTTGAGAGCAAGTTCAGCAATCACGTTTCTGTAAGCCAAGGAGATCTTTATTCAGTAGGAGCTTCCAATGCCAATTATTTGGATGAAGCTGTAGAAATCATTTCGTGGCCTCTATTTGGCAGACAAGTAATGTATGTAGAAGCAGGAGAAAACGAATATGCTTGGATATGAGCTGTTCGAAAAACCAACGACTTGAAAATCATTCAACTATACAACGAGATCTATGCCAATAAATTCACCCCATTCACTTCGAGTTCCATTGCTCAAGGATCCTATTTGAAAGTTCAATTGGATTCTAATCAGATATTGGGACATAAATCTGGATTACAGGATTACTTGCTATACAATTCTACCAAAAACATAGTAGTTTCTATCTATGTTACTGGTGATTTGGAATTTGAATTTGCTTCACCTTCTGACATCGTTGATAGCTGTGGTTTCTATCTCGTCATCTGCGTCAACACTTTCGATTCTATCGTGGTAGGTTCTCCTACTGGCTTCGATAACAGAAACTTGGTACTTCCTTTCTATTACAATTGGATGACCCAAACTTATACCGACAATGCCACCTATTCAGGAAGCTGTGAAATGGGAAGCGAAGGAATGATGAGTGGAACCTCCAGCGGTTCAGGACTTTTCCAATCGAATGATCAATTCGATACATTTGGCGGAACTTTCTATGCTTATGCTTTGGTCCCTTCCGGTCTAGGACAGAATGGACAAGTAGGAGTTTTTGGCACCACATACAACAACTTGATTTCCTATGATCACAATTGGAATGTTCCCACCGGCTACATCGTGTACAGTTCATACTATCAGTACTACAGAGAAAACTCAGATTTTCAACTGAAGAGTCAATCAACTTTCTACATAGAAATAGGCAATGGGAACTGTACACAAGGACTGTCTGCTACACAGACAAACATCACTTGGACATATGGAACTAGCTATAGCATAGACAACAACACTTTTCCAACCAACCAAGGTCCCGTATACATCGGATTCTCAGGATCTGGATACTCCTATCACTATGCCTACTATGTTCCTAATATGCCTTCTTTCACCATAGGATATTGAAACGTGATTAAAAAAGAGAATGGTGGCTTTTACTGTAATTGCTCAAGTAGTCGCTTTTGTACTAAGCATAATTGCTCTAGTGTATTCATCACTGAATTTATCCTATTCCTACTCTGAAATTTCTCAAATTGATTCGATCCAAAAATCGGTTAGCAAACTTTATTTGCCGTCAGCTGCTTTGGTAAATCGTAACTCATCGTTGAGGAGTAACTTAAGAAGTGACGCCTCTCCGCCTAGTGAAGCCTACATGCAAGACTATCTACTCTACCGAGAAATGTCTTTCGGCAACATAGATTCTGGAAAGAACAGCGATACGACGTACAAAGCCGTTTCGGAAACAGCAGATTCCATACTACTACAAATCACTCCAGAATTCTTTAGTTAAAAAAATGAGCGACTACAAGATAAAGGGAGGAATACAAACCAATTCAAACGTCCAATCTGCATCAGCCAATCTTCAATCGTTGGATTTGAATTCCAACAGCATATTTGGAACTTTACAAGGAAATTCAACTTCCCTTCATCGATGCTGTTCACAGCAACTGTTTCTAGTACGAACAATTATTTATTGCAATCCAATTCGGATGGCTCCTTCACTATCAACAATGTCACCATCGATTCTTTAGGAAATATCAAAATTAAAGGAAAACTAAACGCTAAACAGATTGTTATTACTAGATGACAGAGATGGATCCAGATAATATCTTGTCTCTGAAGGAACTGATTGTTTCGAAGTTCGCCAATTCCATGGCTTCTTTCATAGCATTACCCATTCTTCCTTTGTGTTTTTTAGTCAGTAAATCTTCCAAAAAATCATAGATAGGTCTTCTGTAAGAATACAGCGACAATTCTTTGGGATTTTTCGTTCTCCATGCTGTTCCATAATTTTGATTGAGACTCCTAATGGATTCATGCTCTCTAACCCCGACATAATATTCTTGAATGACGCTTTTGATTCCTCCAGTCAGAGATCGATCCATATAAATTCCTAGATTAGGATTGTAAAGGGAAGATGCATTTCTTCCTTTTTTCGATCGAAGTATTTCTTCACGTCTTCTCTCCACTTCTCTTTGGATGTACTCTTCGGTCGAGTCGTCGATGGTGGCCTCCTCGTTGGGCTTCATTCATTGCTGTTCTCAAATTGTGAGAAAACGAAATAAAATCCTTGTCTCTCTTCATTTCTTCAGTTTGTAATTCGGCGAAGAAAACAGCGTCTTGGAGAAAAGACTTGGATAAAAAGTTGAATACCTGGTCATGCTGTTCCAACCATTGAAAACAAAATTTCCTTTTCAATTCTAAAGATGGTTCTAAACGATCTCTATCGATCACATAAGGTTCTTCTCTTCTGAATCCAGCCAACGATTTGATAGCACTCGTTGGTGCTGTTGTAACGTAATGAGTCGAAAACACATTTCTATGTGACTTCCATAATTGTTGTATTCTAGATTCATCGACCGGTACTCCATAAGATACCATAGTATTGGCGGCAAAATGCCTCGCTGCATGAATAAGGTTGTCTATTTCAATAGAATATTCTTTGTGCTTCCTATTCAGGAAATCTTTGTGAGTATGATAGTTGACGGAAACCAAGCTGTCACTATTCACAGGTTTCTTGTATCGAAATCTCTCTATAAATTCTACAGCCATTGCAGTAACTGGACACACTTCGTAGTCTCTGTTTCTCGCAAAGTAGATAGAATCTTTTCTTTCGTGGAAATTACACTTACTAAATTCCGACAGCAATGAAATACATGTTATAGTAGTCGTGGCAGAAGAACAACACACGTCTTGAATTCGACTTATTCCCAAATCCACAAAAGTGAGAGGTTGGAGAGTGCTCATGCTTGAACCAGTGAAACACCTCAGCAGCAAACAGCTCCTATCGAAAGAATACTTCTTTACCAAATTTTTCGATAGTATCTTTATATCTTCCATTGTGTAAGCAAGTTCCTTCACTCCCCCTCTCCCTCCACCCCATTCGGTGTCATCTTTTTTCTTCTTTTCCAGTTCCAACTCCGCTGCTCTATTCTTAGCTAGATCGAGGGATTCTCTAAAGTCGTTGCTAGGAAACTTTTCGCCCGTTTTTTGGCACCAATAGTCTCTCAAAACGCTCAACGAAAACTTGGCTGTGTTGTAGGTGATTCCGTCTTCTAGAATCTTTTTTCTTAGGTACCTATTAATAACAGAGGGAGTCAGTACACTATCTTCCTTCAGCTATCCATCTCTAAAGCAGAGTTTCAGCTGTTCTATCTTTCTTTTCCTTGAAGAAGCCTTATTATGTAGAAACAGCTCCTCCATCCCCCTCTCCTCTCTCCCCAATTGCGATGAGAGAACAAGAAGTCCCATCTAGATGACTCATCGCGATGAGCTCCCATTTCTTTGATAACGGGCCAACCTTCTCTCTCTCTCTCTCCATCTCTCACATCACCATGAATTGTTGTTGCGAGTTGTTCGATGTACAGAACAAAATTATTCAATTCAATATGATTGGACTCTATCTGTTGGAAATAACCAGTTCACAAAAGTTTCAACCAGAGGAGCTGTTAGCTATAGCTAGGAGTCCCGAAAGTGATTTTGAAATACCAGAATACGATGTTTGGGAGAAAAATGAGATCTATTATAGCGAGAGATTGTACTTTTACTTTCCGAAAGAGGAAGGATTATTCAAAATAGACTACCTAGGGAATATCATGGCACTTTTCATATTCAACTACATGACTCGAGAAGACTTCGAAACTATAGTAGACTTATCCGTCAAGTACACTCGTAGTTTATGGTTTATTCTGCATCATGAGGATCCCTCTCTGAATTATTCTATGTACATGCGAAATGGACTGATCAAAATGTTTCGTACGGAAGCCACGAGCCACTCTAACCACTCCACTTGGAAAATAGACTTTCAATAGACAAAAGAAACAGACAATGACAGGAATCATTTTGTGAAGAACCGAAGACAATCAACTCAGAATTTACTCCGAATGTTACAAAAAGATCTTGGTGATTGTTCCACAAAGGAGAGTTCCCAACTGTTGTTCGCAGGACAAAAGATAGTAGTACAACTCAATTAGAAAAACCAAGTTACATTAAAAGGCTATATTGGGTCAAAGATTCAAACTCAAAGACTATTTGGAGCCTTTGGGAAGATTGGTTCATCACTACTCCGCAAGGTCAATGTCTTCAAAGAGTTAAGAAACTAAAGACTAAAAATTCTTGAAGAGAACCTATTCTGCAATCGACATAAACTAAGACTGGCAACAAACCTTTTTTCGGTACTTTGAATTCAAGGAGGTTTAAGCCAGGAAACGACCAAAACAAACAGAGGACCTTGGCTGGTATTTCAAACTGAAGTGCGAAATCATAAAACCTGAAAGCTTGGTCGTATAAAACAGTTCTCGTCTAAATTCTACTATTTAAAGCTTCATGACAAAAAAGAATTATTTTATCCACTTCAAAACAGGAGGAACAAAGCAACTCCAGCTACACTAAAATTGGGCTTTAGGTCAACAAGCTATCAATCGACTTTGCCACTGCACTAAAATTCTTGTCTTTCACAGTTTCGGAATAGCTTCGCAACTTTTATTATTTTATTCATTACTTATCTTTCTATGTGTTATTCTTTAGAGCTTTGACTGAATTTACCACGGGTTTCAAGAGTCTTTTCAATTGAAGTCGCTGTATCTCTTTTTTCGAATTCTGAACTATCACGCTTTCAGTTGCTGTGTTATTGAGGTATTCCACTAGTCGGTCATTTCGATGCTAAAACTTTCTCTCTTTCATTGTAATAGAGTTCTCAATCTTTTCGACACTCTAGATAATTCACTGATTCTTTAGAACAGTGATATGGATTCGATGCAGTGAGCTGAAATTAGCCTGGTTTCGTCATCTCAGTTAGTTCACAACATACTGCATGAACCTTCAGGTTTCTTTTGTAGAAATTTATCTAATTGCTTTGTCTGTACTTTGAGGACTAAAGACAATCTTCGCAAATGGTGGAAGTGTCATTCAATCGAAACGGAACTATTTTACTTTGTTCTCTGGATATTGAAATTGTTCACATCGCAATGCCTTTCATCAGCATGAATTTAGTAGACATGTAGTTTCTTTGCTGTTTCATATCTATGCTTGAAATGTCCTTTGGCTATAATTTTCTTCAATATGCTTTGGTCCAAAACTCATCCGTCTATTGTCATAAATCTACCATGTCTTTATCCATCAGAGAGTCTAATCATTCCAACTACGTAGGACAAATTTTAATCGAAACCCAATTCTTCTTTGTTATTGTAAGAATAACTTGAGTACATTTTTCTTAGAAAAATGCCTCAAACTTTTGGTTTCAAAATTGATTCTAAATGAGCAATTTGTGCAAACTCTAAAAGTAATACAATATTTCCGTTTGATGAAACTAAGATGGCTACAATAGAGTTAACATGACTATCACCCTTGTGGTCTTCTTGTACTCCATGGAAAACTGGGTGTTACGGGAGAAATTTTTTGAGTTTGCTTCTATCTATTCTTAATAGGGTCGAACTCAGAATCACCTTCTCAGCTACTCACTACGTGTGACACAGCCTTCTTGTTCAACTTTTTTTTGATTGACTCAATTTAGGATAATACTTCGTTCGGTGGGCTTTTTGTTCATATATTAGAAGCAGTTGATTTTTCGTTCCTTTTTGTAGTATTACTGTCTTTAGTACTTCTGTGTTAAGAAATAAGGTTGGACTATAATTTGAATTCAGTTGTTACTCAGTGATTTCGCTTTGTATAGTATACTGCATGATTATCTTTATAGTGCGATTTCTTGGCCTTTTTTCCTTGTTACTTTTTGCATCTTTTCTCTATTCGAGGAATACAAGTGAATCTGTTCTCTTGTTCTCTAAGTTTGATACATTCTTGGACAATCTTGTTTTCTTACTAGTACTAGCAACTTTTACTAAGATTTTCTAGCAGGTGTACCTTGAAACACACGGCGACCGTAGCCAAGTCAACGATAGTATAGAGTGTCACAAAATTCAGCAGTCAACAACCGACAGTCCTAAAGGAATTCCAAGAATAGATAAGCCCAAATGAGTTCTACAATCGTTGCTTCCAAAGATGAAATCTTGTTTGCTCTAGCAAAACCTTGTAGGATGGAACAAGGGAAGAAAGCAACAACAACTCAATGAGGTACTTTTAAAGTATTCAAAATACTTTAGCAAGACACAAAGCAAGATTTCAAGTTACCAACTTGGCTTGAATTTCCATTCTTATCATCTCAGAGTTACTCTGAAAACATAAAATCTAAAACAATCTTGGTGAAAACTTCGCTGTCTTGACAAAACGAAAATTCTGACAGTGTCCAGAAATATTTCAAAACATAAAGCCAAATCTACTTGTTCAAACTTGAAAGTTGGGTTCCCAAAGGAGGAGAAGTAAATGTTTCAATACTCATCCTCATAGCTCAGAATAATGAACATCATACTATCAATAACTTCCGAGTGATACTTTTTTCTTGCAGCAAGTAACGAAAGTTGCAAACTCTGATTCTCATAAAGTGATAGAAAGTTTTGAACGAAATCATAGTCGTTACAAGATGTCACTTTGCATAGTTGAGAAATTTTCAGTTTATCGTTCAAAGTTCACATGTCGTCAACAATATTCAACTGTATACGACGAATTGTCAATCTTGGAAGGAAAATTGAGTTGAATCTCTCTCTTGTCTGTATTGGATACTAATCTTTGATAGCTTCCACTGTGAAGATTCTTCTGTAGACAGTTGAGCTTCTTTAATCTAGTGAAGTTCCACATAGTCTGTTTGATAGATGAGAACAACCAGTGGAACAGATGAAAAAGGAAGAGTGGAAAACAAGTATAAAAGTGTCACAGTATCTAAATTTTCCTTACCAAATGCTTTTAGTTGATCTTTCAAGTCCTGCGAAGAAATCATGCTTTCATTAAACATTTTCTCAAGATTGAAATCACTTCAAATATTCTTTCTCTAAACAGCTCCATCTCAATGTTCTATATGAAATAAGGAAACACTAGATTTCTTGTTTGAGTTCCAAAGTATATCTATAATTTGGAATTATATACAGCTCGATAAATTGTAAAATTTGTGTCGCTGAATTGCACGACTTGTTTTTGGATTGTTGATTGTTTGTTGGTCTGTCGTCAAGGATGACAAATGAAACTTCTTTAGATATATCCGGAGAGTCTGTTAGATACGAAGAAATATTTCAAGGTGGTCTAAAAATTGACGAAAAGTTTAGCAATGTGTGGTTGACAAACCTACCTGATCTTCAACAAGAGTGTTTGTCCAAAACTCTTGCGTCAGTTCTTGGAGATAAAATACAAGTCGGAGGAAAAGTCTTCAAAGCTGGGAAAGAAAGTTTTCGTGACATAGCACAGTTGCTTTCTCCCAAGCATTTTGTGGAAGATTTTCCAGTTCAGCCAGGTTCTGGTAATATTTCGAGAATCTTTCTGAGACGAGTGTTTATCAAGAGGTGGAATAAATGCATTGAAAGTCTTGGTGTAAGAACTCCCAACCTTCCACCCCAACAGATCATAGTTTCCGGAGCAAGTGGTCTAGGAAAGAGCGTAGAGCTCTATATGGCTGCTGTGTTTTCTCGGTATTGCAGGATTCCACTGCAATATATTGGAAACACAGAGGCGTGGTTGAAGAACATTGGCGACATCTCTCAAATGGTTTCTCTTTACTTGCAATTGTTGCTTTTTATGAATGCAGACATTCTACAAGAAATGCCATGCTTCATGACAAGTGACTATGATTCTTTGAATGGTGCTCCCCTTAAAGATGTCATTTATTTTGCCATAAAAGAGAAAAATATATCTCTGGCTTCAGATATTCGAGGTATTATGATGCGGCTTGCACCACGCAATATGTTGATTGTAGATGCACATAATGCGTTTTGGGGCAAGTTTGGTGATAAAATAAATAGATGGTCGGATTTTTTCCAGTTTTACACTGATTTTGAAGTGATGAATACAGTAAGTAATGTTCCATTTTTGTTATAATGACTTTTTCATTTACTTGAATAGCCTTTTTGTGGAGTTCTTCTTGCAGGTTCACAGCATCATCAGTTTGAAGATACTTTGCCTAGTGGTTATGGAGATATCAAACAATATTTGGAACGGGTAAGTTTCAAAGAATTTGACTTGTGGCAAGATTTACCTGATTATCCACCCATTCTTCGTCAACATTCAGATGAAGTAGTCGAACTTACTGGGTTGGTGCCTAGAATGATAGCCAAAATGGTGTTTCTTGCCAACGATCGTCCTGATGCTAATTTCGAAAGTCTAAAGATACACTTCACCTCGAATTTATATTCTGGAATGATAAGAAAGCACAATGTTTATCTCGATGGGCTTAGTGCTGGAAGAGAAAAGAGCGACTTTGATTCTATGCTTTATAAGCTATTCATGGATAGGAATAAACCCAATATTACTATTGCAGATGGGGCATATACAAGTCGAGGTTTATTAGTTGTAGTGAGCGGAATCTACTTACGCTTTTATAATAGCGTTGCATGTGATATTTTGTTATCCTCTTTCCTTAAAAGATATGCTTCTGAGAATTACTTGGCTGAATTGTTTGAACGTTATCGAAGTGATCCAAGCACAAGAGGGCAAACTTTTGAAAAATTATTCTTTTTGTGGTTTATCAATAGAACAGAAGAAGTGACTATCCGTTCCGATAGCAAACCTTATAGGAACCTGAGTTTATCTTGTAATAGCTGGGTTCGGTTGATCAGAGATGAATTTGATCCTCCCATGAAAAAGTTTACTCATTCCTGTTGGATATTACCGGCAGAGCGACATCCTCGATTTGACTATATTTTTGTGGATATTGTGAATTCTCAATGGCATATATACTTTTTTTAAGTATCTGTATCTTCATTTTACAACCATAATCGTGACTCTGCTGCTATTGAAAGCTCTTTTTTGCCAGCTTTCAAGAAAGACGCATGGAATACTTCAGAATCAGCTAACTTATCCAATAGGAGGTCAAAGAGCAAACAAGGATCAATGGCAAGTTCCCAAGGTGGCCAAAAACGTAATAAGAAGAGGAGACGAGTGAGAGTATCAGATAAGCCTCAGTTAGTAAACTTGATTGGTTTGATTTTGAATGAAGAGTTTGCTATCACGTTAGAAGAAGATGATTCTGGAAGGATTGTAGATTTTCGTTTGTTGGATTCCAAAGGTGTTGATTGGCGACACTGCATAAGTATTGTCTATGTTACTCCACCATTTAACGAGGCCAAAGGTAGTTTATCATTGCCAGACTATATTGAGTTTCTTTGTAGTGAAGGCTTTTCTGAAAGATTTCGAATTTTACTGGAAAAAGAAAAGTGATTTGTTATAATCCTTTGATGGAAGCAGAGTTGTTTTGAGCTTTTTGATTTACAAATACTAGGATAAATGATATGTTTTGAATGGTTTATTTTCTTGACTGGCAAGCTAATGAAGAATCATTGTGGAAGCAGAAAATCCGAGATGGCAGATTAGCTTCCAACAATAGATGATGTATATATCCCAAGGAAAGTCATTGTTTTAGCATGTTGGATGAAAATCAACTCAACCTCAATTTCAAGTAAACAGCTTTGGAGAGTGTCTTTATTGGGTATCGTTAGATGTATAGATCACCTTGTTTCAAACATGGAGACATGTTTTTCATCCACACAATCATTCAGATTCAAGAAGCTCTTAAAGTCTGTCAGATCAACGAATCTTTGCTAACAAAATTGTTGGAGGAGAAATCGTCAATCACAAAGAGAAGCAAGCACCTATTAGCAACGACACATAAGTTGTTATTTTGAAGGCAACTATGCCGATAAAAGGCAAATAATCAGCTTTCCAATCAGCTTATGTACAGATCAAGTGTTTCATAATCCATAGAGTACAATTGAATTGTAAAGAAATGGAGCATCAATTATTGACTCTATCTACTTTGTCAATTCTGTATAGGAAAACTCTCAATGACATGATATCATTAGAACCCACATAATAAATACCTGTGCAGACAGCATTCCGTGAATGGACCTTGACAAATATAGCAATCCAACAACAGTCAACAACATATACTCTAATTTCCATTACTCTCTATACATATTGAAAAAGTCTGGAAAACTTCAAAATGGTACACTGCAAATATCAACAGTCAATCACCGACAATTCTGGAAAAACTAAGAGCATTTCAAGAGTAAAGAAACCCAATTGAATTGTCAAGCGTTACTTCCAATCTTGTCTGCCCTAGTAAAACAGTTATATAGTGCAAGAATAGAGGAAAAGCAACAACTGAATGAGTTTTTTTCAAAATGTACTTCCAAATTACTTGCACAAGAAGTGAAACAAGCTAAAGTTGAAATTTAGCTATGTTCCACTTCTCGCACTATCTTGTTCCCTTGACACCCTAAAGAAAAGTTCCCTAATGTTTACGAGAACAATCAAACTGTTTACATTTGCTACAAATGTATGTCGACATCACATCGAACAAAACAACAGAAATCGAGTAGTGAATGACATTTACAGTTTGAAGTATAGTTGCATTGTGGATAAGGAGTATTTTTGGGAGAATGAATTACATTACAATCCAATTTTCTATGAAATAGATTTAGAAGAACTTTTCCTTTCTTCCTGTTTTTATAGCATATATACTCTTTCCATTCTAGAGCTTACGCAGAAAAGGAACCTTCAAACTGAAACTACCTTTGTGATGAATGGGGTAGAAGCTATAATGCTCAGTGTATAACAAAAAACTAGGCAACGCTTTTTCTTAAAATTTACATTTCAATATGAAATATGTTCCATCATTGTTTGAGAATATAAATAAGAAAGAAGTTCGTTCTATAGAAATAGTTTGAAGAAGAAATACTATTTTCATTTTCTCTCGGAAAATTCGCGTTGGCATTTTTCTGACTCTGATTTCAACACCTCGTCCACTATGTTGAGTGTTTTCCAACGACAAGATATGTATGACAGTGTTGTAGTAGATAGAGAGCAAGACGTGGTTTTAACAACTGGACAGTTGTACGGGTTGCAGGTTCGCCGGGAAGTCGATCGTTCTTTTAAACCAGTCATTCCTTTCGCCCCACATCTCTTTGGAAGTGGAAAGACACGTTTCGTAAAAAGTTATTTAGAACTCTTGAAGAGCATGGGTGAAAGAGCACTAATAGGACCTGAGAACATAAGTGATTATGAAAAAGACCGCAGGAGATCCTTTCTGGACAAGTTACATGAAACAATTCTACTTTATGTGGATTTGACAGAGCTCAAACCCATCGACCCCATTGAAGAAAAGCGAAACCTGAAGTGGGCTGTTCATTATTTGTTGTTCAAGTCTGCCTGTCTGAAGTCGGGTCAAGGACAACCAGATCCTGATGAGTGTTACAACGTCCTGCAACTTAGGACTACCGTGTTAGTGAAGAGAATTCGTGAAGTCTTAAACATGCGAAGTAATCAGTTTCTTCTTGTGGCTTTTGATGAAGTTGGTGTCCTAGATGAGAGTTACGGCGACTTTGATTTCGAAACGACCCAGGATGGTAAAGTTTTTCCATACAACGACTTTGTTGGTATTATTCGGGGACTCTGTAAACAACACAATGTATTCTTTATTGTTGTCGGAAAAAGTGAAGGCTTAAGTATACATAATTACGCAATTTCAGTATCCAGGGTTGAGTTGACGTTTATTCCTCTTTCACCACTTGAAAAGCATAGCATCATCGAACATTTGGAGAAAAGTTCTTCTTCTATGTTTACTGGGAGTCCTAAAGTTTCACAAATCCTTTGTCACCAACACTTTTCAACCAGTGAACTTGCAGAATTGTTACTAGAACCTACTGGTGGTGTTCCTGGTTTACTTGTGAAAGCAATCAACTACCTTTTGCAATGTAGATTATCACAAGACCACTTGTTATTATCTAAAGAAAGCTTTTGGATGATAATGAATGATTCCATAGCAACAAATTATTGTGTTGATCCATTATTGCCTCGTTTGAGTAGTCTTAGCAAGACGCGTCAACGTTTGTTAAAAATGCTTACTTTGTTGGCATTATATCATATTCGGTTTGAGTTGGGTGAACTTGTACACCTTAGCTCTACTTGTGCTGTATTTCTGTTTGATCTAGTAACAGATATGTGCTTTTATCGTCGGTTGATTGTAGATGAAAACCATCAAGAACTTTATGAAGTGTTGATTCCCAAGTTACTCATTAGATATATTGAGCAAAGTGTAAACAATGATAGGTTGGAATGGTTACTATTACAAACCCTCAAGTCACAACCTGTGGAATTCTTTTATGAATCAAAATGTCGAGTTTTCGAAGGTCTCGTTGCCACAATGTTTTATTTGCAGTTTTGTTATCACCCGACAGACAGTTTGATGTTTTCTACTCTTGGTCAGTTGTCTCCTGTTTGGAATGAGATGAATTTGAAGTTTTCCTCTGAATATACTGCTTACTATATGAAATCTATACATTATACTAGATCTACATCAGAAGTAGAGAGAGATACATTCGGTATCAATGACTGGAAAAAAATTGTGGAAGAAATGTTAGAATTCGAAAAGATATATATTCCATTTGAGCCAACATCTCGTAGTCCAGACATATTATTCAAGTTGCATGGAAGAACGAGCGAACAGAATTTGATTGTGGGTATTGCTTGTAAAGGACGATGGAGTTCAAATGGTATTAGATGGAATGAAATAGTGGATGAAGCTTGCAAGTTTTTGCAACCAGTTCATGATCAAGTCGTGACTGTTCATCCTACATTGCATTGCATGTTGGTCATCATGAGTACGAAGCTATCGACTTGTGTAGCAACTGACTTGAATCATTCTAGTCATTGTTATTCCTTTGGCGATAGAGTTGCAGGAGATTTCTGGATTCCTCGTAATTGTGAATTGATCATTCTTTCTGAATCAGATGTAGAAAACTTTATTGGTAAAGATATTTTGTCGAGTTTAAGGAGTGCTTTCAAGTCTACGGATAATCCACATTCGAGAAGTATTGGAATCTCAACAGTGCAAGAAATGGTTTTATCTCTTTCCAAAAATATTTAGAAATAGCATCTTATTGCTGTTTGGATCCATATTGGTTTGTTCATTTGAGAAGTATTCGAAGGGTTCAATTGGTTTGTAAAGAAAGTCAATTTTCCTAATTTTCCATTATTTTTGTACTATTTTATCGTACTTTGTCGAAGAACTCTTAAACGAGTTTAGTAGTGCAACTGTACAATTTTATTGTTGTTTACATATGAACTCGTTGTCTACTGTTACAAATTTAATGTCTTTGTGGTTCATGAGAAAAAACTAAGCTCTCTTTATTTTTCTGTTTACCATTTCATAGAATGTCTTCAAGATTGGATTCAACTATATCTCACTTCCAACATGTTCTTCATGGTTTTATGGGCCCAATAAAGGAAAAATCAGAAAGTGACAAGTTAATTCTTGAGCTATCAACTAGACTTTCTTGTTCGTTACATGAGCTGGACACCAGTAAAACTGAGTTTCAAAAGTCAATACAATATGGTCGCTGGTATTATATTTACTGATAACATCGAGTCAACACTATTCCAACAAGACTACGGTATTCCTCTAGTAATACTGGAGTAGACAATCAGTTCATTTTAAAAACATGTGCTTGAAGACTCAGTAAAAAACCAAAAATAGGTGCAAACAATTATGCAACTTGTAAACTTTTGACAATCTTCAACGGTAATCATCCATATTATTGAATATAACTAGTATGTTTTATAAAATGTTTTCAAACATATTCCATTCACATCTTGCAGAGCCAATTATCGAACGAACACTTGAATTGTAAGAATTCCAACTTTCTTGCAAACTCAAGAAACTGCCACGGGCTCTTCGAAGTAAGTTGAATCCTAAATCCCCGAAAGAAGGATTATCACTAGTAGAGAATGCTCTTTCAAGTCCATTCAATACTTCTCTGTCAATGAGCATTTCCACATCTCTTTCACATAGAATAACAAGTTCACAATTAGGAGGAATTCTAAAAGAATTCCCTCCAATAAGCATTCCACTCGTATAACATCGACTCTGATTACCCAACTCGCTTGCAACATTGAGTGCTAACTTTGTACTGACTATAATAAGCATACAATGATAATATTCCAATGCTTGGGATAAAAATTCATTAAAAACAGGATAAAGAAACTTTTTAGCTTCTTCAATAATATCTGACCAGCCAATTCCTTCCGATTTCCTACGACCTTTAAAAGCAACTCCCACCATAAGAAATTTGAGTTTAACGGGAGATTGTAATTTGAACATGATATCAGGACTATAAGAATTCGCTTCCACTGGAATAGAAACTCTGTCAAAACAAAGTGCTGCGTGAAAAATCCTCTCCCATTCATTATTTCCATAAGTTTTCCGTTTCTTGTTTGATTCACTCCTTGCTTCACCACGACTAACCGACATCATGTAATCAAGAGGTGAAGGTCCATGGATAGGAAGTTTCATTTCTTTCCATATGGCAGATAATCTACCTAACAACTCCCTAAACTCATTTCGTCCTTTTGAAGAAAGTATCAAAACAAGTCGTATAGCAACAATTCCTTCAAATACACGACATTTGGATGAAAAGAAACAATCCACTGGCTCCATATTAAGTGATCCCAAAAGTATCTTCTCTAATAAAGAGAAAGATGATGCGTTTTTGAGATTTCTAATAAACACCTTTGGAAACAGAACTTGGAAAGTATTATCGTCAATAGGATATCGATAGAATCCCATTTCAGTAACAACATCAAATAAATAAGACTCCGAGTTGAGTTCATCGTCCGCTTTGAAGGGTATACGATACAGTGCCATCATTAGTAGCATATCAAGTACACTTCTTCTATCCTCATCCAAAGTTGATATACGTGTTACAAACGGCTCAGAGCAAACTGTTCTAAAACCATCCTCATTCATACATGATAAACATTCTTCTTTCGACCCAAACGACTGTCCTCTTGTTTGTACATAATTCAAAAGCATATTCACTGCACGAGTAAGCAAACCAGGAACTCCACCTGTATACTCCAATAGTGCCTCTGCCAATTCATTTACTGAAAAAGAAGGACTACATAGAATATCACAAACTCGAGATTGAGTCTGTACTTTGAGGTGACTTTTTTCAAGGAATTCAACGATACCGGACGAAATTAAAGGTGATAAAGAAATAAAATGTAATAAAACCTTTGATACTGAAGCTGTATCATTCTTAATACTTAAACCCTTGCTTTTCCCAACAACAATAAAGAATACATTGTCCTCTAGACAAAGTTCCCAAAGAATACGAAAGAAGTCGTTGTAAGGACGAACTCTACCATCCGGAGTCCTTTTGAAATGAAATTCGTCGTCATTCTCATCTAGAACACCAACTTCATCAAAAGCAACAAGAAGAAACTGATCAGTACGCATGTTTAACACTTCACATATTTTTTTGATTAGCACATCAGTCCTAAGTTTAAAAACTTTGAAACACTCGTCAGGATCTGGTTGTCCTTGACCCGATTTCAGACAGGCAGACTTGAACAACAAATAATGAACAGCCCACTTCAGGTTTCGCTTTTCTTCAATGGGATTCGTGGGTTCTAAGTCTGTCAAATCCACATAAAGCAAAACGGCTTCACGTAACTTGTCCAAAAACTCTTTCCTGGAAGGGTCTGAAGCAAAAGACGAGAGGGAAGTTTCACGAAACCTCTGCATCAACTCCAAATAGCTTAGGCAAAACGTCGTTTAGCCGGAGTCAAATAAGTGGGGCGCAAAGGGGACCGTCAATCGGTAATTGAGGTCAGTTGTTTCAACCCTCAGCTGCCCTCTGTTGAGATAAAGCTCACAAAGTGTGTCTGTAACGTGGTAGACGTCGTCTTCACGGTCTACCACAATAGGCTCGAACGTGTCACGAAGAACCCCCCACTTTTCACCTAAACTCATCGTCGCCCAAAATAAAATTAGTTGGGTTGCTTTCGTTTGTTAGCACAAAAAGTATTCAGAATAGACTCAAATAGAACATTAGATTGTCTTTTATGGAGGATAATCGTTACAAAACAGTTTCTGTGTTTGGGCATGGATGGCAATATTGAAAGATTGAAAGGCATTCATACTAGAAGAATCAAATATTCCCTTGTCAACTGAAAGTCCGCAAGTTGTAAGATTCGAATGCTTTTTACGCATCTTGTGTTTGCGACATCAAAGGCTTATCTAGTGTGGAACAACCAACTTTGCCTTACGCATTCCGAATGCGTGGAAGTGGAAAGCACGATTGGCCAACACCTCCAAACGTTAGCAACTTTTGAAAATGGGTTGGCCTGTCTGAGATTGGAATAGGAGAGAAAATAGGAAAATTTTTCTAGATGCTCTACTCAACGAGACTTTATATATAGTGTTCAATTCTCTCCAAGTTCCTCACGGGATTCGCTTTCAGACTACACTTTTAGAATGGATGGGCAATGAAGCACTTGGTAAATTTCCAATTGGCCCTGATTTCCTCAAGTTTTTACTTTGATTGTCCAGAAGACTGGCTTCAAATAGATTAAAAGTCCTAAAGAAACGTTATTTGTATTTGTTTATTGACTAAATTTGGAACATGAAAACTGAGAAAGTTTTCGATCTTTCGAGATTGGATAAAGCCTCACACAGTCATTAGAATGTTTCATGTTTATCGTTCCTTTTTAGGAGTTTTATTGAACTTTTTAGCTGTGTCTTTTGTACTTTTTATTTCTGCAGGGAGGTCGGACTCGGCAACTAGTAGACAAGAAGATGCTATGCCTTTCTCGAATAATGTTCAGTTTTCTTCATTTGGATCCTTGTTCAGAAGAAACTGTAAAGCATTCGATAGCAAATATGGAGTACAATAACTAGTCAGTTTTCAAAGTACTTTTCCTAGTCATTGTAAAGGACACCATTGGTTCTTCAAGCAATTGTATGATTGTGCAGTTGTATTTGTTAGTATATTATTGATTGATAGATGTGAAAATTGGAATAGTTTTTGTTATCTTTCAGAGGATGAAATAAGAAAAGAAAATGTAGAAAATGATTCCAAATCGTTATCTGGCAGTAACTCTCTTTCTCTCGTATGATAACAGAAACAAGGATTTCTGTTTCTTCTATGCTTTTTGTCATTATTTTAGAATTTTGTATTCCAATGAGAGATACTCCGTTTGATACTTTAGTAACAGGAAGCCATCTTAAATAAGTTTTGGATATTGCGAAATGTTTTGGTTTTCATTATATGAATTGCCCGAGGAATGAACCAGAAGGAAAAAAAAGGATATCTGTTGGAGGCAGAAATAAAAAATTCAAGTTGGTTTCCAAAGATTGTACTGAATGAGATTGAATTGCGACAATAGAATACTTTTCCGGTTCCTTTTTTTTGGTAGCTTGTTTTCACAAAAGTCGATTTGATTCACTTTCGTATATAACATTACAGCTTCACGATTCTCTGTCAGTAAAGCAGGATACTCAGAATGCTTCTCAAACTCTGCAAATTCTTCGTCACTTAAAGGTTCAATGTATCGAAGATAACGAAATACACCACCACTTGGAAGTGAGTCTTCAAATGTGTGATGTTGGCTACCAGCTAGAACAACTCCACAAGGAGCCTATGAAGACTACAATGAGAAAAAAAGATATTGAAGAATAACATCAAGCTAAGACTACCATTGGAAGATTCGATATTCTACTATAATAGCCAAGAAAATGATACAATTCATAGATTGGCCATAATGAACCTTTAGGGACACTCTCCTTTACACAACGAAAAATTTCATTATGCTCATCTATAATAAGCAAATTTGGAGACCTCACAACAATTCGAATGCAAACTCTGACAGTCTCTGCCAACGTCATGCTTTCCTTTGTTATTCCCAAGTTCACCAAATCCAACAAAGTCATTCCCTGAATATTGACACCTTCAACAAACTTCTCAGAAGGATATTTCCACCGAAGTGTTCCAATCTATCTTTGTTGAGGTATTTGATCATCGAAAGATAAAGCTTAGCCATAGCACCTTCGTCTGGATATTTTTCACATAAAACACTTGTTCCTCCAAAGTATTGAACAATCCAACCTAAATAAAGTCCAAAAATGGCAAACAAATAGAGTTCAACACTCTTTCCCAAACCACTAGCGCTTGAAACAACTTGAATGTTCACTCCACCGCTGCTAGGGTTTAACGTTGCTTTCACAAGCTGATTCCACCTTTCTAAAGTCAACCTTCTCAATAATATTCTTCCGGCAAAGATTATCTGTTCCAAATATTTCGGTTTCAACAGTTCAGAAACTATCGTATCAACCTCGATAGGGACACCTTTATATATCAAGGGATAGTCCACCATCCACCTGTTGGCAAACCCAGCCACATCTATAATACTCCCTTCTCTAACTAATTCTTGTAGTGTAACAGTATTTTCCTAAAACAAGAAAGGCTGTCAGCGAGGCGTTCGGAAGAAGTTTGTAAACTCATTGGAAATTTTACAGCCTCCTACAAACGCCCTTTGAAAATGTTGTGATTGGTTACGTAATTCTTTCCTCTCTTAAAGAATATTTATATCGATGACAAATACTGAGAATAAAAAGCAATTGAATACAATATGACATTATGGAAAACTTGGAGAAGTTGTATCTCTTGATTTGTCACTGTAGCAACTTCATACATTCCTACAAAACTTGTTTGCAATCGTTTTGTAAAAACAAGTTGAGTTGTATTTGATGTTATTGACGTTTGCAATGACTTTCAGGAAAGTCGAGTCAATATAAAGCAGTTGAAGAACTTCATTGTGATTTCTAGAGACTTGGAATTTCTAATTGAATGACTTGAACCTGTTAAGGGAGTTGTACAGCTATTCAGCATAATGATTCCAAATATTATTCCAGATAAATGAAGTTGTACTTCTCATTGTTGAGGCAAGTTTATTTTTTAGAACTATTCAAATAATAAGAGACCTCTTTAAAAGCCTCTCAAGTAGTTTGCGCGAGAAGAATATTTGATGACTTGAAACTTTCAAGTCCTTTGACAAAATAGTTAGAGACCTTTTCATTCTTCATAGTTGTGAATTGCTTGTTCTTTCTAAAAGGAACAAAGAAAATCTTGTAAGAAAGATACTTCTTCGTCAATGACTTTATGTTGGACGAGGTCACCTTCTTCAAGAGGGAACACAACATAGACTTTTATGTATACTTGGTGAGGTTTTCTAGAGGGAAGCTTTCAATCGATGTTTATATGGAAGACTATTCAATTTCTACTCTTGTATTACCAGAAGAGAATCGTTTTTCTGGAATTCTGTCACCGTCAGATTTCGAGTAAAAGTCAACCCAAGTAGTGATCAGGCTTACTTTTGTAACTTGCCACCATATGTATTGGTCTCGAATGAGAGAAACAACAAGTAACTCGATATCGTTGAAATTGACTTATTTCCTTGATTGATCTCTGAAAGCCAAGGAGAAGCTTTTTCAGTCAGAGTGGTTCCTGTCCTTTTGGAATTTTAGATATTCTGTTGCGTTTCAAAGCAGAAACATTTCAACTATTCCATCTTTATACTTTAAAGAAGCTTTCCAAGGGACTACTGATCGCAGTTTTCAAGAAAGACGTACTTCCTACACTGTAGAATGAATGGATGTGCAATCGCAACGTCATTATAGAAAAGAAATATTTGTTGAGTTTTAAAGTGTTGGCATCGCAAAGTATCGTGAATTTTATTTTCCAAGAATAGAGAATTCTTGGATATATTGAGAATAGTTTGCGACATTTTTCAGATTTTCTAGCAGATATGCTTTCAAGCAGAACCTTGTAGAGTGCCACAAGGAAAGAAAGCAACAATAACTCAAAGAGGTACTTTTAAAATAAACACACAGAATACTTTAAAGAAGCACGAAACAAGATTTCAAGCTATCAACTCGGGTTGAATTTCCACTCTCAGAGTTACTCTGAACACATCACAGAAAAACTACAACAGTTTTGGTAAAAGTTCAACTATCTCAACAAAGCTTAACGTTTGACAATGTTCATAAATATTTCTTAACACAAAACCAAACCTACTTCTTCAACCTTCAAACTTGGGTTCCCAAAGGAGAAGACTAAGATGTTTCAATAGTCATCATTCAGAATGAAGGACAATACTCTCATTGACTTTCAAATGCGACTTCTTTCTTGCAGCAAGTAACGAAAGTTTGCAAGCTCCAATAAATTTGTATGTTCCATTGCTTCCTTCACATAGTGAGTGAAAATTTGAACCAAATCATTACACGATGTCACTTTGCATAGCTGTTCATTTTTCAGTCTGTCGTTCAAAGGTCACACATAGTCAACAATGTTCGTAGATAGATGGAGTACCCACAAGGATAGATGTAAAAAGTAGACAAATTGTCAGCCTTCAAAGGAAGCGATTAAGTTGAATTGAATCTTTCTCTTGTCTGTATTGGATAGCAATCTTTGATGTCTGATACTGCGAATTCTTCTGTAGGCAGTTAAATCTTTTCAATCGAATAAAGGTTCACATAGTCTGTTTGATCGATAAACAGTGGAATAGTAAACAAGAGGAAAGCAATACTCAAGTGTCACAGTTTCTAGATTTTCCTCATCGAAAGCGCTGTTGATTTTTGTTGATCAAATAATTGAAAGAAATTATGCTACTATAAAATGTGTTTAAGGTAGAAACCACTTAATATTTTTTCTCTTATCAGCTCCATCTTGATGTTCCATATGAAACAAATAAACACTAGATTTCTTGTTTCACTTCCAAAGTATATTTATAAAGCAAATGATATAAACTATACAACTCTATAAGTGGCACAATTTGGTGAATGGCTCCATTTGTTTTTGGACTGTTTTGGCCCGCCGTCTCAAAGGATGACAAGTGAAACTTCTTTCAATATGTCCGGAGAGTCTGTTAGATACGAAGAAATGTTTCAAGATAGTCTAAAAATTGACGAAAAGTTTAACAATGTATGGTTGACAAACTTACCTAATCTTCAACAAGAGTGTAAGTTCAAAACCGTTGCCTCAGTTATTGGAGAAAGGGTTCAAGTGGGAGGAGAAATCTTTACACTTGGAGAAGAAACTTTTGAAGACGTAGCACAGTTGGTTTCTCCCAAGCAGTTTCCTGAAGATTTTCCAGTAGAAAAAAGTTCTGGAAAAACCTCTAGAGTCTTTCTGAGAGGAGGGTTTATTAGGAAGTGGAATCGACTCATAGAAAGCCTTGGTGTGATAGCTCCCAATCTTCCACGCCGACAGAATGTTCTATCGGCAGCAAGTGGTGTAGGAAAGAGCGTAGAACTGTATATGGCAGCTGTGTTTTCAATGCATTGTAGGATTCCTCTGCAGTATATTGGAAACACAGCGGCATGGTTAGCGGAAGTAAGCAACATCTCTCAGATGGTTGCACTTTACTTGAAAATGCTGCTGTTCATGAATTTCTTCATTCTGGACGATTTGCCGAGTTTTGAGTCGCGGGACTATAAAATTTTTAACGGCGCTCCTCTTAAGCACGTGATATATTTTTGTATCAAAAAGAAAGATCTGGATCTAGCTTTCGCTATTCGTCGCTTTATGATGCAACTCAAGCCACGCAATATGTTGATTTTAGATGAACATAATGCGTTGTGGAGCGAGTTTGGCAATAAAACAAACAGATGGCCGTATTTTTTCCAGTTGTACACTGAGTTTGAAGTGATGAAAACAGTAAGTAATGGCTCTCTCTGTTTTCTTATGATGACTTTTTCATTTACTTGAATAGCCTTTTTGTGGAGTTCTTATTGCTGGTTCACAGCATCATCAATTTGAAGATAATTTGCCTAGTGGTTATGGAGATCTCAAACACTATTTGGATCCTTTAAGTTTCAAAGAGTTTGACTTGTGGCAAGATTTACCTGATTATCCACCCATTCTTCGTCAACATTCAGATGAAGTAGTCGAACTTACTGGGTTGGTGCCTAGAATGATAGCCAAAATGGTATTTCTTGTTAATAATCTTCCGGACGCCAGTTTCGAAACTCTAAAAACACGCTTCACCTCGAATTTATATTCTGAAATGATAAAAAAGCATAATAGTTATGTCGATGGAGTTAGTTCTGAAATGGGGAAGAGAATGTTTGATTCTATTCTTTATAAGCTATTCATGGATAGAACTAAACCCAATATTACTATTGCGGATGAGGCATATACAAGTCAAGGTTTATTGGTTGTAGTGAATCGCATCTATTTGCGTTTTTACAACAGCATTGCACGTGATATCTTGCTATCTTCTTTTCTTGACAGATATGCTTCTAAGAATTACTTGGCTGAACTTGCTGAACGCTATCGAAGTGCACAGAGCACAAAGGGTCAAACTTTTAAAGAATTATTCTTTCTGTGGTTTCTCCCCAGTGTGGAAGAAGTGACAATTCGTTCCGATAGCAGACCTTATAGGAACTTGAGTTTATCTTGTCATAGTTGGGTTCGGTTGATTAGAGATGAATTTGATCCTCCCATGAAAAAGTTTACTCATTCCTGTTGGATATTACTGGAAGAACAACATTCTCGATTTGACTATATTTTTGTGGATATTGTGAATTCTCAATGGCACATATACTTTTTTCACGTATCTATATCATCATTTTACAATCATAATGGTGACTCTGCGGCAATCGAGAACTCCTTTGTGCCTCGTTCTCTCAAGGAAAATGCATCGAAGGCTTCAGAATCGGCTAACTTATCCACTAGTAGGTCAAAGAGCAAACAAGGATCAATGGCAAGTTCTCAAAGTGGCCAAAGAAGTAATAAGAAGAGGAGACGAGTGAAAGTAACGGATAAGCCTCAGTTACTAAACTTAATTGGTTTGATTCTGAATGAAGAGTTTACCATGACGTTAGAAGAAGATGACTCTGGAAGGATTGTAGATTTTCGTTTATTGGATTCCAAAGGTGTTGATTGGCGACACTGCATAAGTATTGTCTATGTTACTCCATTACCATTTAACGAGGCCAAAGGTAGTTTATCAGTGCCAGACTATATTGAGTTTCTTTGTAGGGAAGGCTTTCCTGAAAATTTTCTAGTTTTATTGGAAAAATAAAGGTGATATTTTACGATCCTTTGAAGGAAGCAGAGTTGTTTTGAGCTTTATGTTTTACAAAGACTAGGACAAATGATATGTTTTAAATATTTTATTTGCTTGACTGGCAAGCCAATGATGAATCATTGTGGAAGCAGAAAGTCTGATATGGATGATTGATTTGCAATAATAGATAATGTATATATCCTAAACAAAGTCATTTTTAGCAATTTGGGTGAAAATCAACTCAACCATATCTCATGTAAACAGCTTCGGAGAGTGTCTTCATTTAGTATCTTCAGTTGTATAGAACCACATTGTTTCAAACTTGGAGACATGCTTTTCATCCTTCAGAAAGTATTCAGGAAGCTCTTAAAGTCTGTCAGATAAACTAATCTTTGTTGATCCGAGAAGAAGTCATAAAACTTGGCCTAAAATGTATTGGGATGGGCTCTTCTTATAAAAGGGCATAGTCTTGACCGAATGATTCTGAGTCTCCAAAGCTCTTAATAATATATACACACGGACAGACTTTTGTTCAGTTGTTGAAATTCTTTGTTTCTAAACGTAGCTTGAAGCGGTTTGTTCTTCTATTAGAGTGTTAAATATATTTAAATGGCTCCCAATACTACACAAGCCATAATCTTAGCACGAGTCAAGTTGAATACAAATATTTCTAAAGATCCTTTTCTTGTCTACAATATAGGAAAGTTTCCAGTAGTGAAAAGCCTGAAATATATTCTTACTTTCCCTCTATTGTGATTATAGAAAGGAAAAAGAAATTAGAACCATTCGAACTAAATCTAGCTTTCGAATTTTCAAGTTTCTAGTTTTCGGCCTTTCTAAAAAGTTTGCCACTCCTGTCCTTTTCAGCAAAAGTTACTCAGCCATTGTATACGCCGTGCAGTTCCAACTCAATTGACGGGAAAGGAAAGAGTTTCATAGGAAAAAAATACTTTAAGTTTTTCAACAACTTTGCTGAAGAAGAAGAACAAGCAGAGGTGATGGTGTCCTTTCACCATTTCATCATGAACGTAACGGGACAAGTTGCTCCGAAGTTTCCTGGAAACATTTTGCATAATACACTTGGTCAGTTGTCTTAAAACTGAGCACCTCGTTTATGATCGCTCGTTATCCTCAGCTTGGTAAAGCCTTGACGTTCCATATAGTTCGGATTGCTTCCTGATGTAATGGCGAAACTATCGAAGAATCTGATGAATTTACAAGCAACAATGCAGCAGTTTCCGAAACAATATTTATTTTTGATAATTGAAGAACTGAATGAAATAAGTAACATTTGTGAAGATTCTAGCGAACTTACCGAGAAGCAATTTGTTCAAGTTATATCCATTTTCACTAGAGATATCATTCATTGCATGATATAGGAAAAGTAGTTTTGTATTTGGCAGGTCGAACTGCACAGGCAACCAATTTTTATCTTGTCAAGTTATCGTACCGAAAGGACCATTCCTAAAGATAGTACTGAGGCTACCTTTTTCACTTTGTGTACAAACGCCGAAACATTCATTGTATTATACAACTCCTAAAACACTAGAAAAGAATCTCGTCTCAAATGCAATATCTTGTGAAGCCTATCAGAGTTTGAAAAGATTTTCATTCGTAAAAAAAAAGGCAAAGTGTATCGAACAGTATTGGCTAACCTTTACTATCTTCTCCTACAACCAGCATCATCTCTTTATTGAAAAGAGCAATTTTATAGTTTCGACAATTGCAAACGCGGTGCCGGAAAGTTTGTTCGAATATCTAACTCTTTGCGTTCTCCAAAGAATTTGCCGGTTGGACCTCCTTTTGGTAACAATGCAAGCCACACAGGTGTATCTGCACCTTCTTCCGGAGACTTTTCAGCATTGGGTGCAGTCATATCTGTTCTTACAAAGCCTAAAAGGCCGTACTTTCAGATTGGAAGTGACAAGACCTTGTCAAACCCACCTGGACAGCAACAATTGATCAGGATATCCTGTCTCTTTTCGTCTCTAGCAAGGATTCGAGTAAGACATACCACACCCACTTTGCTCACTCCATCTAAATATTATTGTTGTGAGTTGCAAATGTAAGAGTTATTTATACGTTCACTTACAGGAATGTCTAAACCAACCGTCTTCCTTGACACGACCATTCTCCACTGAGCGAATAAACGATTCCATAAGCTCACACAATTCTGGAATCGTCAAATCCTGCTTTGTCAATTTCTTAAACAGTGTTGGTGACAACCTGGCAAAGAGTGCCATTCTACTTGACATGTTTACTACTCTACCACCTTCACGCAACAACGGTACAAAGTACTGGCAACAATAAAGGGTTCCATAAAAATTGACGTCCATAGTGTGTCGAGCAACTTCTTTTGATAGAGGGCCAGTCTTATAGAATATACCTGCATTGTTCACCAGAATATCCAAGTGTCCGAAATTATCTTGAATCCAAGCGGCACAATTCTTCACACTGTTGACATCGGACACTTCCAACTCCCTAAATATGGCATCAATTCCTTGCTGCTTCAGTTTGTTGCAAGCTTCATTTCCTCTGTTTGTGTCTCTCGCTCCTAGAATAACCAGTATATTGTTCTGAGGACTACCCAAAATTCTACAAATTTCAAAGCCTATTCCTTTATTTCCACCAGTCACCAATGCTATTTTCTTATTACCTGCTCCATTGAGAGCAGAAACTTGACAAACTAAACCATTCATGACTCCAACGATAAGTGAAAGAAATTCAACAGCTTTTGTACGATAAGAAGAAATGGAAATTCTAAGGGACACTGAAACACAAATGCAGAGGCCACTTGGAGTCTTTTACACTAAAACTTTATCGAGTAGTTTATTGAGAGAAACAATATCTTGAGCGAAACTACGGATTCCTTCAGCAAGTTTCTCAGTTGCCATAGGGTCTTGGTTCAGTAACCAACGAAAGCTCTTCTCATCTGTAGGAATTCTCTCTAGATTCTTCTTTTTTGCCTCTTCCGCATCCAACTTCTGAGCTACTTCTCCATCTGACTCCATGAGTTCTTTTAATAACTTGGGTGCTATGGTCAAGCGATCACAACCTGCTAAAGCTAAAATTTCATCCTTGTTCCTAAAACTGGCACCCATCACGATAGTCGGATATCCAAACTTCTTATAGTAATAAAATATTTCTTTCACGGAAACAACACCTGGGTCATTGTCTGCAGTATATTCTTGACCTTTGTTCTTCTTGTACCAATCGAGAATACGACCAACAAAGGGAGAGATAAGCGTGGCTCCTGCTTCTGCTGCAGATGCTGCTTGACAGATGTTAAATAAGAGTGTCATATTGCAATGAATTCCCTTCTTCTCAAGAATACTGGCTGCTTGTATTCCTTCCCAAGTCTGGAAAATAAATCAACTGTCGAAATAAGAATACAAATATAAACCTACCGAGGCTAGCTTGATAAGAATGCGATTCTTAGGTACTCCGATTTCTTCGTAAAGATGGATCAGTTTTTCGGCCTGTTGCACGGATCCTTCTACATCAAAGCTCAGCCTTGCATCAACCTCAGTAGAAACGTAACCCGGTACAATTTTGCTAATTTCCGCTCCAAAGTTCACAAACAACTTGTCACGCATGTGATCAATTCTTTTCTCCGCGGTAGCAGCTTGAGATTTTCCATATTTGATGGCGTCATCTACCAAATGTCGATACTGGGGTAACTGGGAAGCTTGATAGATAAGTGAGGGATTCGTGGTAGCATCGGTAGGCTTGAACTTTATGATTTGTTCAAAGTCACCCGTATCTGCTACGATAACCTATCCATAAAGCAGTTTCAGCAAAGTGCCTTTCGCGTGTTGACGGTTACTTACAGTGAGCTTTTGTAGCTTCTCCAACTGACTGATAGCTTGTAATGATAAAACTCTTACTTGCTGCTTAGGTCGGGTAAACAAAGGAGTCCTTCTTCTGGTTATAAAGGAACCAGACTGTCTTTCAAACGAGCTACTAGAAAAAGTCTCACTGGATGACCAACAGGTGGAAACAAATGTATACATGTTTCTTTCACAATGCGGAAATGGCCAAACGAGATAAAATTCCATTTTAATAGCGAAAATAACAGAAACAAGTGACGCTCACAAGAAAACGAAATGTTTAAGTTTACCGCTTGAATAGCAGGATTGTATTCAAAAAAAGTATTTTAGGGTTCAACTGCTAAAGCAAACCCTATTTTATGCCCACCTTTCTCTAGTGAGTTGAGATTCACCTGAGAAGAGACGGAAACCCAAGTCTTTGGACGGATCATGTGCATATAGACTGCAGCAAGTGAACCAGTTGAATCAACCTTTGCCTTGAGGGTTGTGGCGTCATCCAACACGTATTTAGTACCCATCGAGAACAAACGATAATCACCTGAACGACTTAAACGAAGATCTGCTGCAACTGCAAAGTTGGACGAAACTTGATGGGAATACGTACACTAGATAATATTCGACTTGAGTCACTAAGCGAGGAAATCTAAGCACTTACCTTTCCCATCTGACCCTTTTCCAATATACTAAGTGTTATTTCACTTCCCTTTCCATCAGAATAATTCAACGCTCCATTGACTTTTGAAAGTGAATTGTTTACTGTGTCGAATACAGCTTCCGATCCAATGCTAAAACCTCCGTGTCCAACAACCAAACTGCCGTTAAGAACAGGATTGCTGGCATAGTTGAGATAAGAAGTTGCTGCTATTGCAGAGTGCAAATACTCCAAACCTATGCTTCCAGCGGGACTCTTTCCAACTGTAGTATTCAATACAACTCGAAGCCCCTTCACTCCAACTTCTTCCAAGGCTACTTCGGAAAAGAAGGTACCCGAAGTATTCAGCTTGGTTGTCACATTGTAACTTTTCTGTTTGTACTCCCCTTGCAGTTCACCAGAAACAGAACCACTGACGGCGTCTTGAACGCCTTCAGAAGTATATACGACGCCATTATTGGTCGCTGACTTCAAAGTCACTTTGTTGTCGAAACAGTAGTCATCTTCCAAAAGCTCTAAAAGAGAACTTAGAATCCTAGTTTAGATCTCCTTGATCCTTACTTTTAGCTGTCTTGCCAAGGTCAGCGAATATCTGAACCATTTGATCACTGCGGTTACGGAACTCGTTAGATACACAGCTCAACTAATGAAAATCCGGCGGGTGAAGAAAATGGCAAATTCTTGAGCCCGCCTGAGCATATAATGGAATGAGCTCTCGGTGCTGTCTGTGTTTTGTGCTGATATGTCAACTGGGTTTCTAACGGATGTCGTTACTCGAAAGGGTTAGAGAAAGTGCGGAGTTTGTGAGAAGTAGGGCAAAGCATGTTTCTATGGATATGGAGGCTATTCAAAGCGTGGGTTTGAGATTGAAGCGTATTCTGGAAACAAGAGAGTTATCAGTTCATAAGATTTGGAACGATTGTCCTTTGAATCCCGTTTGGGGTGAAAATAGAGCAGGAATATGCTGCTTGGAAGATATATGTCGGTGGATATTTTGGATAGATTGTATAAAGTATACAAGTAGTATTGTATGAGAGCGCTTACGACTAACACCATGCTCTAGTTTTTGTTTCTGGCAGAGGGAAGAAGAAGAAAAGTGGACAATTTGGTATAAGAATAAACGATATACAGGGTACTTTGCACTATGTGCTGCGTTAAATCTGTACTTGGAAACTCGAGGCAACTATGTTTTATCTGCAGAGTTTCTGAAGCAACTGACCGCATCCCAACTAAAGGAGATATTAATGCCAGAGTCCCAGTCTCAAGGAGTCATTCCCTTATTATTCGAACGTGTTCATTGTTTACGTGAGGCTGGTTGTGTCTTAGATGAGTACTTTCAAGGAAGTGTATATTATCTCATCCGAAGTTCGCATGGAAGCCTGGAAACTGTTGTGGACAAAGTTGTGCAATATTTTCCATCTTTTAGAGATGAAGCCATCTATGAGGGTCAGCGAGTATTCTTTTATAAGAGAGCTCAAATATTTGCTGCCGACATCTTTGCCTGTCTGGGTCAGGAAGCCTTGTCGTTTAGAGATCCTTGTTGCTTGACAATGTTTGCAGACTATAGAGTTCCGCAAGTATTACACAAATGGGGAGTGTTGAACTATTCTGATATTTTGCTAGCTCAGTTGCAACAAGGTATGGAGATTAAAGAAACTGAAGAAGTTGAGATTAGAGCTTGTTCTATTGCCGCAGTAGAAATGATTCTCAAGGAAATTCAGAAAACGAGTCCCAATATATTCGTTTCTAGTCAGTTGATTGATTATCTTCTGTGGAGTGAAGCCATGAATATGAAAAGTTTAACAGAACTGGACAAAACTCCTTTCCACAGGGTAAGGACCATTTTTTATTAGAGATGGTTTGCCATTCCCAAAAATAACGAAATAAAACATGACTGAATTGTAACAATCCATAGCGTAAAACTCACCCATCATTTATATCTGCTTTGCATATTTGGAACTCGCTTGCTGCATAAATGTCTAAATGCTGGTGTAGACACAACTTCCTATCTCCCTATTCGTTGTTTGACTTGTCTGTTGTCGACATACCCAAAATGTTACTTTCTTGAGTATTCACTTTGGTTATATTCGCAAGACAACTCTCGATATTATTATCCAAACTTTTAAGTTCTTCTAGAATTGCTTTTTTCTGCTCAGGCTTCAAACTATCCTTCAGTGACTCGAAACGTTGCAATATGTAACGCTTGTTCTCCAAGTACTTGTTTAATATTCTTTCTTGCTCAACTTTGCTGCGCTTTTCTGGTAAACCTACCGTAGTTGATAGTTGATCACTTTCTCTTTCGCGCTTCGCTGCCACAGTTTGCGGTTCTTCAACGGTGTCTGAACTCCAGTGAAGACTTGTTCCCCAATAGGAAGAAGAAAAAGGTTTCCGGTAGTTGAAAGGCCGAGGTCGATGATCAAAATGCCCAGAGTTCTTCCACTGATGTTGAAAATCTCCATTACCACGAGTTCGTTCAAACCAGCCTTCAGGTTTATCTTCAAAGTCCTCCTTATGTGCCCAGTATAACTTGATAAATCTATCACCCATAACAGCATCTCTACAAAGTATAGCTTCAGAAGCTTCCTTCTCGGAAGAAAAAGTTACTATAGCTCGACAAGGTGCCTTGTGGGGCAACAAAAGTACTTCGGTTACAGTGCCAAAACGTTTAAAATAATCTCGTACGGCTTGTTCGTTCAATTTCTCTTCCGGAACGCAACGTATATGTAACGAAGTCTTTCTTTCCTTGACCCGAAAGGAGTCTTTCGCAGAATTTTCCCGTTGTGAACTGTACGTGGACCCTGTTCCTGTTCGATTTCCTATCCTACCAGCTGCCCGTCGTTCGAACCTTGCAGGGTTACGACTTTCCAACCTTTTCTGTGGTTTGTCAACTTTTTGGTCATCTTCAACTTGTTTCGTTGAGTCCTCTGGTTTACGAAATATCTCTTTGTACTTGTCTACAACTTTGGCAACAAAAGGAGCGGAATTGGAGCCGAGAAATTCTTCCAAATCTTGCACATATTTATCCACTTGCTCTTCAACTGGTGTTTCGGTACCTGATAACAAGGCACTTACATATTTGGCAAGAGCAGACAGGTCACCTTCAAACCCTAGCTTTTCTAGTTCACTCTCGGCGAACGCTTCCAATGTTTCCATCCCAAAATAATTTGTCCAATTTCTCAACTTTGACCGACCACTTGTTGTCGAAGAATGTTGCGTATATATGGCTATCAATATTTGCTATGAAAACAACAGTGTACATATATCTGTCCGTGTTTTGCTCAAAGTCTAAGAATCTCATCAAAATGGAATGTCCTTTAAATCCAAAATAAAATAGATACATTTTTGGGTGCTAAAATGTGTTATCTAATTGTTTTCAAAAATCTTCGACTCTTACAAATCGTCCAAGATAGATCGATAACCCCTTCTCACTAACACTTCAAGATTGGATGGATTGATCGTTTCCGGTTTAGTTAGTCCAATACCCGAAGACAAACGGTCCATAAAATTGTAGAGGCAACAGACTAATACTGTATCCATGAGTACTTGCTCGTCCCACCCTGCCGACAATACAGCTTCCACATCAGCTCTTTGCAATGTTTCTGGTCGGAGTGTTAGTTTCCTCACATACCACAGTAAAGGTTTCATTTCTGGTTCGATATTCAACTCATCCACGTTGTCTGCAAGAGGAGATAATAACTGTTCACACAGCTGGTCGTTAGCCCCTAAACCTCTTGCTACACTGATCCGAATAGCTGTGCTATAGTCACATCGGTTCACTGCGGATACAAAGGCACCTATGAGTTCTCTTTGAAGAGGGGTTAGTACCGATTGGCCACGTAATATTCTTTCATGTAATTCTATTAGGGGACCTGCCACATCTCTCCTAAAGTGCACCAGACAAGAGAGAACACCGGACTCTTCAGTAAGTGACGGAAATAACGGCATAGAAGTATAAGAACCAGTTCTCCACAATCACTTGGTTCCCGTCACCAAGATAGTCTTCTTATTCTACTAAACAACAAGATAGATATTGTTGTAGTATATATTAAAAGGAGCTCCAACCAGTTGAGATGGGGACGAGTTCAATAACAAGTTGGATGCGTAGAAACATAAGGAACGAGCATTCGCCAAACTGCGCGGCGTTCTCTTCCCCAAGGAGCGAAGATCAACTCCGTTTGGTCGCCAAACTTGAGGTCTCCAGACACGTGGCGCAGGAATGTCTCCAAGATTGGGGGCCAACTGTTCTTTTGTTGTCCGACTCTCCCAAGTCCATTTGTCGAGCACTCTATATTGGCAACAAACCTCTTCAACGCAATTGATTGTTTGACAGTTGAACAAGTCAAATAAGTGGAAACCAGATAATAAAAATCAACCAACACTATCATGAAATATATAAGAATATAGGTGTCGTAAGCAAAGACAGGGAGGAAAAGCCAGTCCTTCATCATTCTCCAAGACCAAAATACTGTATAGAAAGTCCACTCTAACCATTCTCGAATAAACTCACATGAAAGGATAGTTTATTATTTTCTACGGAGTTTCAAAAAGATCTATAGAAATCTTACTAACTTCTCCAAACTTTTGAAGAGAGTATTTTCTCTTCACAGCAGTGAGATGAAGATGAGGGTCATTTTGTGAACGTAAAATAGAAAACATTTCCTCACTGCACGTTTTAAGATCTGCAGCAGCGTAATTGGAATGCGTTCGAGTCTTATCCGACCACTCAAATCTACCAACAAGCTTGCCAGTCAAGTATACAGCAGATGCTGCCAATCGGCTGGGTTCGTATTTAATCATTTTGTAATGAGAAAGGCAAAGCTCTAACAAATAGTTAGCAAACAGCATACTTTGCTTATCCGCATCCGCAGCTTTCAAAAATCGAGTAAGGAAATTGAGAGAAGAAGCAATTGTAAGGTCAAATTTCAGAACATTTAGCATGATGGCTTCCATACTTAATATTTCCTCCTTATTATATGCTTTGTCAGTAATATATTCAAAATCTTGTACTTCTGGAGGATATATTTCTTCATATTTACTGGCAATAAGCATTGCAGTAACACCAACTAGTTGCAGCTTCTGTCTCGTGATATGTTGTAAGCTTAAAAAACGATCAATAAGATTCACAGTAAGATAAAGCGTTTCAGGCAACAATTTAAATTTCAAATGTACATCAACAAGCCAATCAATCAATATGGCTCTCATTCTTTCGTTGATATCTGGTTGCTCTGTCATGTAGTGTGGATCAGGCATAAACTTTCTCTCAATTCTTCTGTGATTCGCAATGATTCGATTCACGTATGCTACCACTTGTTGAGGATCATGTCTATCTGATGAATCAATATCATGTAGTGCAAGATCGGCAAATGAGTCGATGGTAACATTCAAATTGTCCTTAGATTGCTCCAAAATTTTCTTTGCCACTCGATTTGACTTTTTCAAAAAGTCTTGATCCAACTTCGAAACAAATTGTGAGGATTGAGAACAAACTTGGGTAGTCTTCTTCCTTTGGCTGCTGCTGGAGTTCCTTGAAGTCTCTAGAGCTTGTTTTTCAACAACTGCAAAGTCTTCCTTTCCTTGTTGGCCTACTTTAAAGGAAACCTTCAAAACTAGGTTAGATTCTTCATCCAACTTGTGAAATTGTATAGGAGATACCTTTTTGCCTACAATTGATTTTTCACTTTTGGCAACGTTGGTAATATCACCTAGAGCTCTCTTTGGAGCGATAGAAAATGCACTATTTCTATTGTTGCATGGTATACTAGTGTCGCTTGTATAACTTGAGCAGCAATTTTCATCTTGAAAGACAACCTGCACCGGCACCTTCCTTCCTCTTTGCATACTTATTACAATGCACAATAACAATAAAGTATCAACTTTTTAAATCAAAGAAAACAAAAAGAAATGAATAGATACTGATAACAAGCAGGACAGTCGCTTTTGAAAAACAGTCACCACCTCCCAGAAGAAATGATGGCCAATAAGACCAACTTAACAAGGAAACGGTTATGAAATTGAAAAACTGTAACGTACTGGAGAACGCACCCTCACAAGCTTGAATTGAACCGCACCCTCAACAACCATTGCTGAGACAATAAGAGGGAAAACAGATTATATTGTGCAGTTTACTATAAACATGCTTATTCTTCGGAGTCTATTGATTTTTCACTAGGCTATTCTTTCTTCATTGGAATCCTACTATTATCAAGTTGACTATCCCTTTTAAGTTTTGTACGGAATCATACAAATCCAAAGCTATCCAAAAAAGCTGAAAAGAGACATGAAACCACATTTATTAACTCAAAAACTAAAATATGCTGTACTGGAATGCAGAGGAGTCTTCGTAGCCAATGTTTCATGTCTAATAAATTGTATTTACAAGAGAAGTTTTTCTACTGAATATTTACGTATTTGTCTATATTATGAGTTTGATAGAAGCAGAACTTCTTAGTGGTAAAACGCAATAAAAAATTTCAAAGTGCGTAGTTTCGAGTTGGCCCATTTGACGAAAATATGTGGTCTACGAGTCTGGCGAGAGCGTCCATTTCGTTGCGAAGTAACACAACAAAAACTTGTTTTGGCTACTCCAAAATACACAGAGACACTTGTCTTCAACTGCACTCCTCGGCTTCTGCAATGGCTGCCTTGGTTATTGCCGAAACAGACCCAACTCGTTCTCAACTCCAGGGATCTTCGTTGGCAGCCATAACGGCCACATCCCAGATGATTGCAAAAGAAGAGCCTCAAGATAACGAAATTCATCTTCTGATGGCTGGATTTTCTTCTGACTCTGAGGCAGTGAAAAAAGCTAAAGGAATCCAACAAATATCAAAGATATATGTGGTGCCTTCACCGAACGAAGCGACTGAAAAGTTATTCAAGTACGGAGTAGCCGAGTGGATGGCTCCTTGTATTCAATATTTGCAGGACAAGTACAAGTTTTCACATATAGTTGCCGGAGCTTCTACTTTTGGAAAGAATATTATGCCTCGTGTTGCAGCGTCTCTTGAAGTTTCACAAATTTCAGATATTACTGGAGTAGAAGGTTCTGATGTGTTTATTAGACCTATCTATGCTGGAAATGCCCTATCCAAGGTGAAATGTACGGATCCCGTCAAGGTAGTAACCGTGAGAGGTACTGCCTTTGAAAAAGCTGTTTTAAAGGAAGCTCAAAATCTACCAGTGGAAGAATTATCGTTTACACCAGAAACGAATGCCTCCAAGTGCGTAAAATGGCTTTCTGAAGAAGTTAGTCAATCAGAAAGACCCGACTTAACCAGTGCTCGTGTAGTTATTTCTGGTGGACGTGGATTGAAGAGTGCAGATAACTTCAAGATCTTGGAGGCATTGGCTGATAAACTAGGAGCAGCTATAGGAGCAAGCCGGGCTGCCGTTGATGCAGGGTTTTGTCCCAATGAAATGCAAGTTGGTCAGACAGGCAAAGCAGTTGCTCCAGAACTTTACATTGCAGTAGGTATTAGTGGAGCTATTCAGCACTTGGCAGGCATGAAAGATAGCAAAGTCATTGTTGCTATCAACAAAGATCCCGATGCGCCCATTTTTCAAGTTGCAGACTATGGCCTAGTCGCAGACCTTTTTGAAGCCGTTCCTGAAATGACTAAACTGTTAGATCAAAATGCAAAGACAGCTGTCCACTCGTAGCACTACGGTGAAGACTTCATGGAATAAATGACATAGGAATGAATGGATAGAAAGCTACTATTCATCCAAATATTGATGGCTCCCTTGGAAGCGAATACTTGACTCCCAGTTTCTTCTCCATCGTTTTGCCTTCCAAGATGGGTGCAAATCAATACTTTCGAAGAAAGAAAGGTCGTTGGATAATTGTTTTCTCAGCGTGTGTCTCTTCCTAGGCAGCGGCACAGTTAGTCTACAGTAGTAAGGATAAAGTAGAATCTCACCTTGAAGCCAGTCTTGCTTCTCCGTTTAAAGAGTCAACAAACACTGACTTTGTCAAAGGCTGTTCAACTGCTTGCAACTCTTTATGTGTCTTCGAAGACTTGTACGAACCACTTTTTGTCCTTTTGTCTTTTTGTCTTCGATTGGAGACTTGACTCAAAGCTTCCTGTACTCTCTTATCTTGTAAAATCTCCCAACAGACACTTTCGAACTCGAAGTTACTAAAGCTCTTCCCAATCAAGTTCCTATCTAAAGTTTCTCAGAAGTCTCGGGGGACATTCATACAATACAGCAACACCATACCTTCAACTGCTCTCAAAATCGAATCAACTTTGAGCTTTCTCAATGCTTCTAACTTATCTACAAACTCTCTTCTTAAACTAGACGCTTCACTTAAACGTTGTAACTTTCTGATAGTCTTCAGCCGCAGCAACTTTATGGCTGTCTTCAAGGCTTTTCTCAGCAAAAGACTTTCAGTCTTCTCTTTTTGGTCAAACTTTTCAGACATTGTATGCTTTTTTTCACGTCGATAATATGTTTGAAACATCTCAGATGCACTAGAAACTATTCACTCTGCAACAAAGGACAAGAGACATTTATCGTCACATTGTAAGATCGATTAAGTCGTTGGTTCCTGGTAAGAGCTTTAGAAGAATAGACAATGTCAGAGTCAAGTAACAACAATGAGTTTCAGACTTTTATTGAGCAAGAAAACCAGAAAGCTGCAATTCAAGTAAGTTTCTGTGGCGCTTATTGAGGAAAGTAACAATTCCTACTTAGGCAGCCATTTCTAAACTAACCGAGACCTGTTGGGACAAATGTATCGGAAAGCCTGGAAGTAAGTTAGATCGTGCGGAAAGTGAATGTATCGCAAACTGTGCAGAGAGGTTTCTAGACTCGAGTTCGTTTATTATGCAACGTCTGATGAAAAAGCAGTAGCGGGGGACGTCGCCACGGACGATGAGCAGTCTACAAGTTAGTTGGAATAGCTTCCCTAGAATATTTTCATCATCGGTGACACCGATTGGAAAGATATAAAGCATACACTTTGGTTATGAAGAAAGAACTTGGCGAGTTTTGATACTTGTTGAGAAGCACAATTCACCAATCAGAACTAGTTCATGAAGTAAAAAGAACTGATCCAAGTTTTGCTCAAGTAATAGTTTCCCAATTCTCAACAACGCTTACCATTACCAGTGCTATTCCAAGGTTGAGCCAGACTTGCGAGATTTCGTTTGAATCTTTCCTTTGAGAGAATGAAGGTTTCAAGAGCCTTCGATAGTACCTTTTACGAAATAAATCTTTAAAGTACCATAGTACTAGAATATGTTCAGAAACGCTATTCTCCTAGAAATAGAACTTTGCCAAATAGAAATATTATATTTTATGATTGTATGGCTACTTGTCAGCAATGCTCGGCGGCTGAAAAATCTAGTCGAATCGTTCGAAAGCGATCTATTTCCTCAGATAAAGACTTTTATTTGGTTATCGCTTGATGAAGATTGAACTTGAAGCTCATTTGTGAATTACTATTCTCGGACTCGTAACGACAAAAAAGATGAAGCCAGATACTGACTTTGTGGGTCCCCAACCGAACGACTTTGTCGACGCTCTAACCATGCTCTTGTTGTTGATACTTCTCCTTCGCTGGCTGAACAAGAGGACTTTCAATATTCCAGATTCTATCGCGCTTTCTCTTTCTGCTGTGACTTCTTCCATATTGGCAATTCTAGTGAATCGACTATTTCCACACATTTTCATACCTGGATTAAACCTTGACAGGTTTCGGCACTTTACCGTATCTTTCCCAGTAAGACAACCAAACTTTTATTTTTTTGTATAGATTCACAAAGAGACTTATAGAGCTTTGTTCTTGATTCTGCTTTGGGTTTTCTTCTCTTTGCAGATGCAGCAGAGTTGGATATTATCTCACTTCGCAGAACAGTCGAAATTATATTCTCTCTGGCAGTATTTACGACTTTGGTATGCTTATATTAACCTTTTTATTGTCGTTTTAAGAACAAAATAGTTGGCTTCATTTTTGAATGCCTCATTTCTCTTCATTCTACTGACAGCAACCGCCAATCCTTTACCTTTTGCACACTGTCTTTTATTTGGTAAGAATATTGCAAGTTGTATGGATGATATCTGATAACATAAGGTGCCATTATTTCACCTACTGATCCTATTGCTGTGAATGGAATATTGAAGAGTAACAAGTCATTGTTGCCCAAGTTGCAACGATTTATTATCAATGGAGAAGCGCTATTCAACGATGCTGTTGCGGTAGTTTTATTTACAGGTATTTGAAATGAATAACAAGAAGGATAAGTTTGATTTTGTTTTAGGTCTTCGAAGATGGATTCGGAGCCCACATAAAGTAGGCATGGGATATTTTGTAGATATGGTGTTTCGAGAAGTACTACTTGGAATCGTGATTGGTTTGGTTCTTGGTTATCTTGCTTATTACTTGTTGCAGAATATCAAAGACAAGATATTAGAAGCCAACGTAACGATTGTATTGGTTTTGATGATCAATATGACTGCAAAATATCTGGGAGCATCGATTCCTTTGGCCAGTGTTGTAGCCGGATTGATTATTGGCAACTATGGAACAATCTTTGCTATGAGTTCCAGTAAGTCCTTTCATTGGGTAAGTATTCAATGAAACTTTTGTATTTTTTCGATTGAGCCATTATCTTTAGTTGTGGCAGTTGATTAGTGACAATTTGAATAGTATATTGTATCTTTTGATGGGATTTATCTCCATTGTTCTAGTTACACTTCCAGAAAGCAAAGGTTCGTATGGTGCTAACATTTATTACGGCATATTTCTAGCCATGATTCCTTTGTCCTTGTTTGCTCGTTTCCTATCTATCTTTATTCCACTTCAATGTCTTAAATTTCTTTATTTGCTTCGTGGCCAACGTCTTCATCCAGCATTGAGGAATGCCATTCCATTTCGTTTTATAGGAGTATTGACTTGGAGTGGAATGAAAGGAACGATATCGGTGGCATTGGCATTATCTCTTTCGGAAGATATCGAATCGAGGAATTTGATTTTCCAATTGTGTTACTTGTTGGTTTGCTTTAGTACTGTTGTACAAGGACTGTTTTATGAACCAGTTATTCGATGGCTAACTCCACCCATATCTGTTTCTGTACCACAATTGATGACTAGCGAAGAAAAGTCGTTGTTGAGTGTATCAGGGAGTATACCGATGATACTTGAGAAGGATGTGCCAAAGAAAGATCAGATTCATCGTGAAAAGACTCCTCAACTGGAGCCACTTCCATCACTCTCGGATATGATTCGGTCAGTAGGACTTGTGGCAGTGGCACTCCACGAAAACCAACGAGAATCATCGGCCCAGTCACTACAAAATAACGCAACTCAGAAGAAACTCTCCATTACCAAAAATAGGTAGAAATAGCATAAGGAAGAAAAGGAAACTCACTACTTGACCATAATGTACATATGAAAACAGGATTCCCCCATATTTTATAGCAACATAGAAACAACCCAAGTAACTTCAGTTTTATTCGCTCCATCTAAAATAAAACTCCAATCGCTCAGTCCCACTCTCCCTCTTTCACCGCTTCCATCACATTTTCTTCCTTGGAGTCATTCACTACTCGTGCAATGAGACTTTCCATTCGATCAACAATGGAAGGAAATGGAAACTCCTAAGTCACATATCAGTCAATAGTAAGCGGAATAAATGGAAAGTTCATACCTTTAACAATTCCAAAGCAAAGCTTCTTACCAGTAAAACACGAGCATCCCATTCTGGTATACCTCGTGACAATAAATAAAACAACTCATCCTCTTCTATTTCAGAAACAGTGGCGCCATGAGAACATTCTACTTCATCGTTCGCAATCTCCAACATGGGCATTGTTTTGGTCTATCTCAAATGATATCATTCGATATAAAATAACCATAAAGACTATATCTTACTTGAGCACGATTGGACAACAACATAGAACGACACAATTGATGTGCACATGTGTATGGAGCTTCTCTTCTAATCTTAACCAAGCCTCTAAACACACATTGGGAACGATCAGCAACTAGATTCCTCTGTATCTGTTCTGAGCGACAACTAGGTACGCGGTGATCAACAAATGAATGAAAATCCAATGTTCTCTCTTCATTGGCAACTGCTAAACCATGCAATAAAGTATTGGATTCTCTTCCTAGAAACTCAGTTGTCATCGTCAAACGACCAACTTTACTGCCTGAAGAAAGGAAGCGAAACTGAAAGGTACAATACTGTTCGAGTTGTGCATTCAGCGATCCTAACCAAAGAACATCTTTGGGACATTCATTGACAATATAATATTCCAAAGTTGCACTATCCCCCACACGAATGGAAGTAGCATAGTTATCCAAATAACCTCCAGAAGCACCAAAGTGATGTTGTAATACTTTTACATGAGAACCTCCTTCAACAACTACAACTATTCTTGGATGTGAAATTCCATAAAATGAAGTATTCAAACAACTCGTTGAATAGCAACACAAATGGATATACTCTTGCAAAGAAATATCTTGAGGAATCCAAACAACTGTTATATCACGAAAACTTGCCAAATTGATAGCTGCGAAGATATTGGTTTCCTGAATTCCTGTCTCCCCCTTTCTAGTCAAATGATATATCTGTTGTTGACGCTCTGTATCCAAACTTGTTACTGAACCAATAAAAACTCGGTCAGGAATACCCGATAGGTTGGACAGTGAAGGGTCAAAAACACCATCTACCAAAACAATTTGGTGAGACTCTACGCCCTTTTCGAAATAAGTCTCCAGCAAATGTCTGTCCACACTATGTGAGGAAGTCTGGAATCTTGCTAAAAATAAATTTCGAAGATTGGTAAAACGCCATAGTTCATCTTTTGTTCCAGGAAGCCTTAATCGAGTCATGAGTTCTTCTTCCGCTTCTCTGTGCAAATTTTCCAAAGCTGTGGTATCACCATGGCTAGGGCTTCTTTCTCTACAATCGAGAACAGATTGCAACCAAGTCTTATCTTCCGTTTGTTTTGAACTTTCTTGTATTGTCGAAGAGGACATGGACGGTGTCAAAGTAGCTGGTGGTTTCGTTGTGTAAATAAGGGGGCATTGGTGTCTGAATAACTGGATAGATCTCCGTGTATGTAAAGAGTGGCCATCGAGAGACCTTGAACGAAATTTCTTTTGAAAGAGAAACTTTTCGTTTCCTTGGCTCAAGCAAGGAACAAAGCCAATCTCTTTGTTACACAAATACTTCATCTTCAATCCCAACCAATATTATGAGCCACAATTCTATTGACACTGTAGTATCATCATTGCTTTCATTCTACCGAATAACGATCCATCATAGCACACTGCGACGAGAGGAATAGAATATCTAACAGAATAAATGCAACTTGCATTTCTTTCCTCGTGCACTCCGCGTCATTCTACGTTGAGCTGCCTTTGGGGAAACTAAACTTTGCATGTTCAACGCATTGGTGTCTTTGATATTATTTTGTACACTTTGGTGCAAACTATATAATCTTGGCATACAAGTACAAAGGCAGTCCGTCGAGTCAAACTCTGGAAACAGGGATAGAATTGACTATGACTTGAATCTACCAAAGTTGACTTTTGAAGACAAGGTCACTTGGCGGGCTCAAGTTGACGAAACACCAAAGAAACAAAAAGATTGCGCATATTCCACAAAGACTGATGACATAAGAGGAACAGCAAGAACATCCACTGCTACTAGAAAAATACAACAGTCAACTTCTTTTAAGGATGGTGGTAAAATTAGAAAACCTCAGACACAAAGAAGGAAGCATAAAGTTGAATCAATGGAGAAAAGAAATAAGAATGAGACTATACCACTTTCAAAAAGGCTTCGTGCAATTTTGGAAGAATTAGAAGAGGACGACAGGAAAGAAGAAACAAAGTCTTCAGCTAACCCTGAATGGTTACAACTTGTTCAGGTTTCCAGTCCGAAAAAAGTAGAAACACCTAGCGAGAGAAAGACACTTCAAGATGAGAGAATTAGAGTTACTCCTCCTTCTCTCAACAAGAGGAGACGTTTATTAATCAGCGACCAAAGAGGCTTGTCTTTCTTGCTTGAACCAAGTATAGTATCTCGCCATATTTATGACCAGAGAATATCAAGTCTTTATCAACAAAAAAGTATTCAGTCTGAACCTTCCGAACAAACTGAAGTTCAGAAAGAGGGATCAAACGAAGCTGCCAACGCTCATATACCTCGAGATATATCGAAAGAACAAGTCCATCAGTCGAATTTACCTGTCGTAGATCATAAAGCAGCCAATGCCTCTGATATCCAATCAAATACAAATGTCACTGTTAACACCTTTTCTAACTTTACTCCGTCTTTTCAAGCAGCTGTTCAATCATCTCCAAGTCTACCAGGTATCGCATTTCAAAGTGGGCAAGTAAGTGAAAGTTCTATATTGAGCACTTTGCTTTTTCATCTATATTTCTTAGAATTCGCAGAGTCTTTCAAAACAGAGAAGAGTTCGACATCGTCGCTAGTTGCAATAAAACGAATAAATAAGTGTAGGATTTCAAAGTGATTTGCTCATTTGGAATTTTGCCATAGTTCAGAAGCGCGTTGTTAATGTTTAGTACTGGAGTGCACTTTTATGAACAGAGTCCGTATATCGGTTCGTTGAACGATGATTCTTGTTCTTCTGACACTCAAAATGGTTGGAGGTGGGAACTATTCTCCGGAAAGGTTATAAAACAACCGTCCCCAGCACAAGTCTCGTCTTCCTCAGACCCAGAATGTAGTACGACAGCGGAAGAAACTTCAGAGTTCGAAGCACCTTTTGTATGGGACAACTCAATTGTTAGTCTACAAGTTGAGTTGAAACAGCCATTATTATTTGACGCAGAACGAAATGAGTTTAGTTGGCTAAAGGCATGGAGATTGCCAGAAATCAGAGTACTTTTAAAGAGGACCCTAGAGCCTTGGAAAGAAAGTACGATTAAAGTTTTGCTTGTTTGTGCAAGTAATACGTGGCCTTTTTTTGAACAAGTAAAGTTGCTTGGAGACTGCAGTGCTCAGGCGGTTGGTGGGGAGTGTCGTTTTCCACGTTTACGTTTAACAACAACTAGTAGTAGCCTTTGCGGGCGCAAGTTTCATATTGTAATTGCAATATTTTCATCAACAGCAAAGTGCGAAGCTGCTTTAATTTCTACTGGTTTTGCAGTATATTCAAGAAGTCAACCTGAGAAAACCAAGAAACGAGCCCACTTGACAAGTCCTGAAAACTCGGAGAAGTCCCTTACTAGTCGTTTGTTCTCCCCCGATTTATTTGAGAAAGAGTTTATTAAAAAGGTGAGTTTATTGCATATCGAAATTGGCTTCCGAGTGACAATCTACAATTTTACCAGTTTCGGGCACAAGGTCAAGAAGCAGTAGATGAAGTTATAGACAACTCCATACTTGGTCTCGTTCGTTATTTTCAAGCAACAAACATACGCCATAAATGTAGGAATCCTCTTTTCCTTGCCATTCGATTTTCCAAGGTTTTAGCTATTTCCAGGGACTCTACCATTCTTCCGATAGAGAATGAAGATTGCTATTGGTCCTTGTTTCAGGCTCTTGGTTTGTATCATCCTGTGGCAGCATTGGAAGTACCTTTGTCGATACATACTTCTCCTTCGGGAACTCCTGTTTGGTTCCTGTCGATTCGTGAACCTCAAAATATGACTTTGGAAGTAAGGAAATTTGTTGTTGAAAATGTCGGAACTTCCAGTTTAGGCCATGTTGGTTTTGCAAACGATATGTCACTTCTTCCTGTTAGATTTAAGACGTTGGATAATATACAACAACTGAAGAGAGTCTATGAAAAGATGTTCATATTAGAAAGTCGCTTATCCAATGTTGGCCGAGTGAAATTGTCCATAGAAAACAATGAAAATGTCACTGGTAAATTATCAAGTCATGAGTTGGAGGAGTCCTTGTCGGAAGTGGAAAACAATTCCCATGGAAAGAGTCCAAGTTCCGAATCTGCTGTATCTGAGAGGAACTTGAATGGACAAGATGACTTTGCTAGTTCATTTTTTGACCTTTATCGCGAGCCTTGTAATGCAGAGACCAATCAGCCTTCATTTCATGAACACATTTCTAGAGACTTTATTTGTTGGTTCCAACAACTACACAAAGATTTGAGAAAGAGTCTAGAGAAGATGAATCATTATTCCTCTCAACTTGTAATGAAGCCTAACGTGGAGTCCTTTCAAGAGTTGAAAACCGTTTGTGACCGTTTTCGTCGCTCCCTTAGAATTCACTCTTTTATTGAGGATCATACTTTATTTTATGAAATTGGAAAGCGGTTACCTGGACTCGTAGAAGCGTATCATGTAAGTGAAATTACTTGTGTATGTTTATTGCTTTAATCCATTTGTAGTTGGATCATAATATGGAAAGTGGAGAGGTGAAGGCTATCGTTGACATGGTTAATACTTTTGATCCACAATATGCAGGAGATCTGTTTCTTCGTATCACAGGGTTTTCTTCTCAATTTCTGTTTCATATGGAAAAGGAAGAAGAACACTTAGTTCCGCGATTGTTGAATGTCATGACATCTGAAGAGCTTTCCGATTTATTTGTGCGCTTGAGAAATGAAATTGCAAGCTTGGAAGTAAATAGTGAATAAGAGAGTTTGAGACGCCCAAAATGGTTATACGTATTTGTTGGTTTGTATTTGTGTATGTTGTTTTATTTCGTTGAAAAGTTGTGTAATGAATGATATTTTGGGTTGTTGTGACAGGAATATAACCGGGTTGTATAAACATTATTTTATTTGTTTCCAATCAATTGTTCATTGGATAATTTTTTGGTTCCACTTAAAGCACCCAATACCAACAACTCTCGTTGCAAAGCTTGAAGCATATGTCGAATAGCAAATACTGAACGTACTGTATCCCAACCTGCATTTCTCAACTCTGCAATGGCCTTCATAGAAAATGCAGTTTGTAAAACTTGAATCCAAAAAGGAAATGCAGACGCCGACCAATCCGCCTCGTGCAGTCTACTTATTCCTACTTTTAGAGCTACGTTGGAAAGTTCTTCCAACGAACAAATATAAGGCAACCGATAGGCTTCATAAATGGAATACAATATTGCACGTTCCTCATCTGATAGTGGAGGAGGACACTTGCGATGACACCAGACTAACATAGCTAACTTACCATCGGGTTTTAAGACGCGACACAATTCTGATAGAAACAAATATTTATCAGCCATATGTTCGCCTGATTCCAAACTCCATACAATATCAAATGAATGATCGGAAAATGGAATGTGATGTGCATCTGCCATGATAAGTTCCACTCGTCCTTCCAAGTCTTGCTCTTTGGTTAACAAGTTTCCACGCTCAACTTGTGCCTTACTAAGGGTAATACCTGTAACGTGAATGCTTTGATACTTTTTAGCCAAATAACGTGCAGCACCACCAATTCCACAGCCAACATCTAATACACGAACAACTGAACTCTTCGATAACAAGTCATCCAACTCTGCAAACTTCCAAAGCTCTTCAATCATATCCTCTTGAGCACGAATGCGATCCTTTTTTTCGTTACCTGCTTCTCCATAATACCCATGATGCATATGTTCTCCCCATAACGTTTCCCACAAAGAAGATCTTGTATCATAAAAGGTGGCAATAGCTGGACTTATATCTATAACTGAAGGTCTCTTACGAACGAATCGCTTTCTGACTAGAAACCTTTTTCTCCACCATAAAGCAATCACAACAAGAACAGCAAAAACAGCAGCAACAACATAAAAGCGATAGCTCCATTTCCACCCACGTGAATGATGCTGAGGAGCTGCAACAAAATTCTGAGTCAATCGAGACAATTGGACTCCACCATTCACAGTAGCTGAAGTGCTGATACGACATCCAACTTGATAGCTTCCGACAAATCTAGAGAGTGGATGTCTTCCTTTTGGAGAACGCATATATCTCAACCAACCGTTGAAATATGTTTTATTTGTCGATCTCCATATAGTCCGAAAAGTACAGTTGGGAAGTTGCCAACACAACACAAAACCAATCATGTCACACAAAATCTCTTGTTGGGTTCACATAAGCGGATGGTACAGCAACTCTGATGGTATTTACTGGAATTGTTGAAGAAATAGGCAAAGTTGGCTCACTTTATAGAGAAGAATCCCATTTACTACTTTCTATTCTGGCCAAAGTAGTTTTACGAGATTTGCATATCGGAGACAGTATTGCCGTTAATGGGGTTTGTCTTACAGTGTGCAGCTTTGATGATCGCAGTTTTGTTGTTGGAATTTCTCCAGAGACTTTGAGACGAACCAATCTGGAGCAACTGAAGGAATCGAGTCCAGTGAACTTGGAAAGAGCACTATCAGCACAAGGAAGATTCGGTGGTCACATTGTTCAAGGACATGTGGATGGTGTAGGCACTATTCGCTCGATGTATCCAGAAGGAGATTCTTTGTGGTTTTGGGTGGAAACTAACAAAGAAATTGCACAGTTCGTGGTAGAGAAAGGCTACATAGCAGTAGACGGTACTAGTCTTACAGTTTGTGCCACTCAAGACTGTTCTTTTCAATTCATGCTTGTGGCCTATACACAACAACATGTAAAGTTGCTTTGTAGCTATTTGAAGCTCTCTACTTATAACTGTTCCTAGGTTATCCTTTCTCAAAAACAAATAGGTGATCAAGTCAATCTTGAGGTGGATATTTTGGGAAAGTATGTCAAGCAATTTATTAAACAAGACTAGTTATTATCACTTTTCATTTCCTAATTTATCTTCCAATGAAGCATGTGTTTCATTCGCCACGACAGATAATAAATGCACACCACAAAGGTCAGGAACGCTCTTCTCATTTCGCTTTCGGTTCTCTTCAGATGGATAAGCCAAAGGGCTGTTGGCAGTGCTCTCTTGAGTTAGTGGAGAAATAGAAGAATATGCAGAAAGTTGTCCAACACCAGACTGCATATGTTGTTGAGACGTGCTCCTTTTTGCTTCTCTCGCTAATTTCATAAAGTACTTTTGTAAATGAGTTCTACACTGCACCATCGATCTCGTTCCAACGTAGGTAGAAATAGCTCGCAAATCTCTGTGACCAAACTCCGCAAGAGCTTCTAAAAACAGTTTATGTTCTTCTGGTGACCAATATCTTGATTGTCCTCCCTTGTTCGTTGCAGTTTTGGATTTCTTCCTCGTTTCTTTGCTTTCTTCCATATCCGAATGAAACATGCCGTCATCTTTATTTGCATCTTGAGTGTCAGATGACTGTATTTGACCCATAACTGTAGGTCCAAACACACATTTGGGGCATCCATCTAACACTTGACTGCAATGTGAACAATACATCAGTTCACCATTCACGCCTCCCAATCTCTGACAAGAACAACGTCCCTTTGCATGAGCTGCTGCTGCTGCTGCTGCCCCTGCTCGGAGTCTATCCATTTCCACCCTTGCTTTGGAAAGTTCACTTTCCAAATGAACTGCGTAACTTTGCAGCTTCAGTAGTTGCTCATGTAGTGATTCTATTTGAGCTGCTGCACAACAGGTACCGTTGGATAGTCTTCGTCGTTTCTCACACTGAGTTATAGAGGCTTGACCTATCTCCGATGAAAACGACTGCTGAGCTGAAATCATATCGTTTGTTTCTTCTCTTTGTGTAGAAGCCGTGCTTTCGTTTTTCACCGACGGCTTTGTTGTAGATAGAACCAAGTCTGTCTCTTCCCTAGCTTCCTCCACTTGTGTACTAGCGTGTGAGGAGATGGGTTGCTTTGTATCCATTATACGCAAAGGATACGAATATATTTAGGAGAAAAAGCTCTGTCGGTATCCTTGGTCGATAAAAGTTCGTTACGTTGCTCGTCTTGAAAACACCAGTAAGCGTTTTTGGCCCTAAAATAATAAACTCAATAATAAAGTGCAAGTTTAAAATAAAATGTGCATCACACAGGTAGGGCAACAATCAAGGGGATGTCTTTGCCAAGTGGGCCGAGGAAAGAAGAAGCAATCGAAGATGGAGATTGGAATGCTTCCAGGTCGAGGATTCTACTTTTGAGGGTGCGTAAGTCCCCTGAGAAAATTTTTCCCAGACTGGACAATCCTTCTTCTTTGGATACTGTGAAATCTGCTATCATCACAACTTGATAGCGCACTATCTTCTCTGTTCCCTTTTCAACACATATGATAACTCAACAAGTTCCTTTGGGATTCAATACTACTGCTAATATAACTTTTTATTTTCACACTCAAAACACACAACAAAAAAAACACTTTGACAGTAGAATACTTCCTCCTCTCTTTACATTTGTTTTCGACCGGCTTTCAAGTCCTCTTTAATCTTATTCAAGGCAGAGCCATGTTTGAACCATTCAAACTGTTCTTCACTAAAGGAATGATTCACTTGAATATCAAAAGTATCGCCATTTTGTTTCTTTACTCGAACTGTAAGCGGCTTTCCCGGTTTCAAATCCTTCAATCCCAAAATAGAGATGCGATCTTCTGGACTAATACGATCATAATCGGCAGAATTCGCAAAAGTCAAAGGAAGAAGACCCTGTTTCTTCAGATTGGTTTCGTGAATTCTTGCAAAAGAGCGAACCAAAATAGCAACACCTCCTAAGTGACGAGGTTCCAATGCTGCATGTTCTCGACTCGAACCTGAAAATAAACATTCAACAAAAATTCTCAATGAATCAACCTCATATACCTTCGCCATAATTTTCATCTCCAATGACAATCCATGGCATACCAGCAGCTTTATAGGCACGAGCAGTGTCAGGAACTGGGCCATATTCACCCGTCAGCTGATTCTTCACATGATTGGCCTTTCAATCGTATTCACAAATTTGTCCTTTTTACAATGAATACCACTTACCTTGCCATTTTCAGCATTGATGGCACCAATGAACATATTGTTGGAAATATTATCCAGATGTCCTCTATATTTAAGCCAAGGTCCTGCCATAGAGATATGATCGGTAGTACATTTTCCTTTCACTTTTATCAAGATTGGCATGTCTATAAAGTCCTTTCCATTCCATGCTGGAAAAGGTTCAAGTAGCTGAAGTCTTTCCGATGTAGGGGATACTTTCAGTTCTACTCCTTCTGGACTTTCTTGTGGAGGCTGAAATGTATCTCTGCCAGTCAAGAAACCTTTTTCAGGTAATTCTTGACCATTGGGTGGTTCTAGTTTGAACTCTTCTCCATTAGGTCCCTTTATCTTATCTTTCTGAGGATCGAAATCCAAAGTCCCAGCTAATGCAAAGGCAGTGACTAGTTCTGGCGAAGTTACAAATGCATGTGTCTTTGGATTTCCGTCGTTTCGCATAGCAAAGTTACGATTAAAGGAAGTAAAGATGGAGTTGGGTTCTCCCTTTTTCACATCTTTCCGATTCCACTGTCCAATACAAGGACCACAGGCATTCGCCAACACTACGGCTCCAACCGCCTCGAAGATTTCCAACAAGCCGTCCCTACAACAGCCATTTTTTAGGTCAACAGAAACTTATCGTACATTATCCAGTTACCGTTCAATAGTAGCGCGAATTTGTTCCGAGCCTGGGTTGATAGTGAAAATGCTCTTCATTTTAACACCCTTATCCAAAGCTTGTTTGCAAATGGAAGCGACACGGGTTAAGTCTTCATAAGAAGAGTTGGTGCAGGAACCCACTAAACCGGCAGATAGTTTCATTGGATATCCAGCATTCTAAACAAGTTGAGTTGGTATATCCCAAAATAGGCAATTCTCCTCACCTTTGCATCGTCTCGAATTTTTGACACTGTGTGACCGAGATCAGGTGAGAAAGGACCGTTAATCATGGGTTCTAACTTGTCCAAATCTATTTCAATCACTTTGTGATATTTACAGCCTTCATCTGGTTGCAACAATTTACTATATTTCTTTGCCAGATTGGCTATTCCTTGACGACCTGTTGCTTTCAAGTATCGATCCATGCGCTCATTATAGCGAAACAGTGAAGTCGTTGCACCAATTTCTGCACCCATATTGCAAATAGTTGCCATACCCGTACAAGATAACGACTCCACTCCTGGTCCAAAATATTCTATAATGGCTCCTGTGCCACCCTTTACAGTCAGTATTTCAGCTACTTTACAAATCACATCTTTTGGTGAGCCCCAGTCATGGAATTTTCCAGTAAGGTGGACACCATAGATCTTTGGAGCTTTAACTTCCCAAGCAAGTCCGGACATAACATCTACAGCATCTGCACCACCAACACCAATTGCAACCATACCAAGTCCTCCTGCATTGGGAGTATGTGAGTCTGTTCCTATCATTAAGCCACCAGGAAAAGCATAGTTCTCGAGAACAATCTGGTGAATAATTCCACTTCCAGGTTTCCAAAATCCCATACCAAACTTTTTGGCTGCACTAGACAAAAAGTCAAACACTTCTTTGTTAGTTATGCTTGCTTGTTCGAGATCTTTGGAAGCTCCATTCTCCGCAGTTATCAAGTGATCACAATGAATAGTAGTTGGAACAGCAGTACGTGGAAGACCCGCTGATATGAATTGTAGGGTAGCCATTTGTGCAGTTGCGTCCTGCATTGCAACTCTATCTGGCAATACCTTGATGTACGATTCTCCCGGAACCACTTTCTGTGTTGGATCTTCCAAGTGACCGTAAAGTATCTTCTCAGCCAAAGTTAGGGGCCTGCCTTGTGCTTCACGTGCTATTTGAACTTTCTTTTCTAAGGATTCATAGATTGGATTCAGAGCTCTGTTTGTTTCAAAGCGAGAGAGCGGAACCGTTTCTTCTGATTGACTTCCAAGAGAGGCACTCGTTTTGAATCCATTGGCAAGTCTGAATTCCTTTGCAACGCGAGCCCAACCCACAGAACAAACGTAGTGTATTTGTGTGCTTGAGCTGTCGAACTTTTTCAAACGAGAGCGCAAGCTGGTCATCCCAAGGTTGAAGGACAACATCTTTGAGACTCTTAAATAGATTGGAGTTTTGTTTCAAGAACAATAACAAAGATATCTACCGTTGAAAACAAAATGGATACTTCCAGTAACGTTGGGTTCCAACAACCGAAACTTCCTAAGCAGCCGCCGAAAATTGCAATTTGTTACAGTTATCCACCCAGCTGATCCATTTTTGTGTCGTCATCAAGTTCCATAGTGAAAAGCGAAGGAAACTTTGAAATGATTGGCTTCAAAGAGAGTCCATGTGGCGATGAAAATAGAAAGCTCGCTAAGAACATTTCTTATTTAGAAAGAAAAAGACTGTTGGCTTTTCTTTACTGGGTCTCAACCAATCAATCTACTTGTTTCCTTTGGATTCGACTCCTTTACTCTGTTGGTATTCAATGTGGTTGTCATATTTATTTAAAGGATTGAATGTGAGAGTAGTTAATAATGCAGAGTCAATCAGGGAAAGAACTAACAAGTGTTTGTTTTTACGCCAAAGAGGAACAAGATATGCAGTGAGAGGTTGTGGTTATTGGAACTCCCTTTTTAAGAGAGCACGGATATACCAAGTCTGTGGAGGCTTTGCCAATCTTTTTGTGACCTTGAGATGTTTCAAGTTAGACCTCTGTGCAGTTCTTGAATAGTTAACTAGTAGTTCAAATAAACTCACAATAACTGTTGTTCTCTCTTTCATTCATCACACAATTCTCTATTACTCATCGTTGTATTCAAACCTGTCAGAGTCATGACCAGTCATACTTACCTCTCAAGAATCAAGCTTTCGTCATCTTTCTTCGGATTGTAAAATATTTCCATTTCTTTAGCAATATCATAATATCCCATATCTTCTGAATTCTTTACAAATTGTTGATATCCATTCCTACCCATCTTATATTTTAACAAGAGAGATGAGAAGAGTGTCAAATCTTTGTAATCAATAGGCAATTTGGCTACATATTCCATTTGTGTCACAAACAGAATATTCTCCAAACGACAAAGAGAAGCCATATAGAGACGACGATAGTCCGAATAACTTTCTTTAGAACCAAAAACAAGCTTCTGGACAAAGCCCTTTAGGTTATAATTGTTCCAATCGTCACGCTCCAAATCCTGTTGAGTCACACCCCACTTTGTAGCAAAACGTGCACAATGTCTCCTTCTCAACTCAACAAAGCGAGTATCTTCGCCTGCCAGAGATTGATGTGAATATTCAGGTACAAACAGCATACATAGAAACAGCCCTAGAAATTCCATACCACCATAAAACCACATTGTCTTTCTAAGACCCGAATTGGTCTGTTCTATGCCTCCTGACCAGCGCAACCAAATAGAAGGAAAAGTAGTTGTACCAACTATGGCACCCATTACTCCAAGTGAAACAGATATCCCATACATAGTGGCTCGAATTCGAGTAGGAAAGGCCTCTGCTGGTACCAGATAGGCACAAATATAGACAAAATTCTGAAATCTAAACCAATCATTCATATTATGAGTGACTGAATGGAATCATATTGTCCTTACCCAGCAACAAAAGTGCTCCATATGATCCAAGCAATAGGTTTTGCTTTAAACTGATAGAAAAATCCAGTATTAATGAGTTGAGTACCGCCTAGCCATAGCCATCCAAACATGCCTGTTTTACGTCTTCCCAACTTGTCTACAACAAAAGCTGCAATAAATGCAGTCCATATGATCCACGCAACACCTTCTGCAAGAACAAGCCAAATGCTTTTGAATAGGGAAACACCAATTACATGTTGCAGAATAAGATTACCAAATGTTCCTTGGCTATAGTTTATCCAGTCCACTAAGAAATATAAAGTAACTACACCAATAGTCTTGAACATGAAATGTCGAAGAATGACAAAGAGATCGAGTCCATCGTATCTTCTTCCCCTACGCAGTTGATCTTGTTTAAACATCACAGAGTCCTTCATTCTGGTTCTGAATATGAGAACTATGATGACAGGAATAGTAACGACTCCGAAAGAAAGTCTTGCAACAACATTCCAATGACAGTTGGATGCAGTTCCAAGATATGCATTGCGACAAGCAACACCAACTAACAAAAGTTGCACTAGAAGAGGAGCGAAATTTCCAGTGCGTTCCAAACAAAGAGATAGCATTGCCACTCTTCTCCCACGGGTAATTGGATTCACCTGTTCACTATCTTCCATTGTATTTGGAATATTGCAAGTGTACTCACCACCCATTCCAAGACCTGCAATGCCTTGAGCAATACACATCATCCAAATTGTACCAACATGACTTGTGCCATTCATTGCCACTCCAAGTATGTTCCCAAGAAGCACTAAACAGGAACACATAATAAGACCTTTCTTTCTTCCAAAGTAATCTGCAATTACACCAAATGCCAATAGTCCAAACATCACTCCATACAACATAGACACACCTACTGCAGTTTGAAGAGTGACATTCCGCCCTACACTAGGAAATATATCGGTGAACATAGTGAGCAACACACTGTTGATATTGTACATATATCCATTCACAAAGAATCCAGCTGAAGTTCCAAACGCATTAAAGCGTATTGCATCTTTGTCTTTCTCTGATAAAGGAGCTATTCGGTTTGTATCACATGTGTGTACTTCTTGAGGAGTTGTAATCACCTCCATGACTGAACAGGCCCAGTTTACTTTTTTACAACTTTTTCCAAAGAAGATCAACAAAGCATTAGAGCTTTTGTGCCTGTTGGGAAAACTAGACCAGCGGGACGTCCATTGGACATGGTCTTTAACGGAATCATTCGATAACTTTGTCAGTTGAAAAGGCTTAGTTTGCTTCGATAAGTTTATAAAATAAATTTTTGCTTTTGTTCCATCCTGTTGAAGGTAGATATATAACCTTACGACTGGTGAAAGAATTCAGACCAACTCGATCCTGGTTGTATTCTAATGTTATAAACTTGATAGTTCTTTCAAAATAAACTTGAAAACTCCTACCTCAATAGCAAGTCATAGTTGAGTGTTGCAAGGAGAGAAGCCTTGTTACACTAACCGAAAAGTAAGAGTCGTCAAGACATAGTTCCTATTCAATTCAATAGAAATTGGAAGAAAAGTGAGATATTGCACAACAGGTAACGGCATCAAAATGTTGATAGTAACAAGTAGAGTTATGTGACAACATGACTTTCATTAGGATCTTGTGTTATGAGTAACGAAGCCAATGAAAATCTTTCCAAACGATTCAAGGCTCTTGTTTTCAGTCTAACTAGTTTGGAACTCTCATTCCTACTATCAACAGAAGATATTTCAGCAGCATTCAGTCCACATAGCCAATGGCCAATGGAAGGAGCTATCATACTCAAACCTCTATTTCAGGCTGAGTTTTACAACTTTCATTGAATAATAAAGATGTTTCAGAACATTTTTGAGGAAACTTCATGAAATTTATAACTAGGAAAATGGACTAGTTTGAAGTGTTCAATATTCGATATTAGTATCCTATTAAACTCTATCTTGAGCGAGAGGATTGGTTTTTTATTTTGCTATCTTTCAACCGTATATATACTTGAACAACATTTTGATTTATTATGTACTCTTTAGCATATGATAGTTTTCAATTCCATATTTCACTTTCATAACAAAAGTTCAACAGATGAATTTCGTCTCCTTTTGTGATCCAATCCAACCTCGCGATGCGTAAAATGATGGACAACTCAAGTGAGTTCTCTCACTCTGTATTTGCTACAGGTTTCGTTTGTCCTTATTTACAACATTGTAGTAAGACTTGGCCAGTAAAGTGGAAAGGAGTTTCCTCCAGAGAATATTGCTGTTTCCTTCGAAATGGACAACAAGCTAATCAAAGTGTTTTGTTTGTTATACTCAAGGGACAGGTTGGAGATCAAAATAATACTTCAGACAAAAAAGACAAGAAAGGTGAATCCGACTTGTTCCGTTTCCGACCTACTCGAAAGGGCGGAGTACGAGGTGATAATATCGAAGAGAAGAATACAAAACGTGTTTTAAATGTTTGGTCGAGTGAAACAGGGTTCCTCGTCGGTATCGTGTTTGTGTTTATATTGTTCTTGTTCTATCTCTATGAGTATCTTAATGAATATTATTTTAACTAGTTGCCTTCATGTAAATAGTGTCCCATTTCCTTATTCAAGTAGCATACCAAAATAGAAACAATAGTTGCCGCTTACAAGTTGTTTGCTTGAATCATGTTCTATGAGAATGTAGAATGATTATATCTTTGAGTTGTTGCGCTCTTGAAGAACTTTGTACATTTTACGGTCAAATGTCTACTTTTCATTGTTTGAAGGGCAAGAGTTGATGTATACGTCACAACGCAGTGCGAGAAAGAAGAAGATACCTTCAACTCAGCTAGTTAAGCCCCAAAAAACTGTAAACTATTCTTTGACTTTGCTAGTTCTATTCTTTTTGCAACTAGTTTCCGATTTGGCAGTACAGGTTTATGGGACCAACCTCGTAACTTTGGGATATTCTCGTAAGAAAGGTTTTGCCTTCCTGACGTACCTCAGCCCCTTTCTCGTTGTTGTGTCTCCTTTCCCTACAAAGTTGCTTCATTTAAGAGCACCAATCATAGCTCTGTAAGTATACCACTTTGGAGGAAGAGGAAAACTTACAAGTTTCATAACAGTTTTGCTGGTTTGGCCCTGTGTAGCTTCCGAGCAGCAGCATCCTTTTTAAATGTGGAAAGTGGAAGGTTCATATTTGATATATTAGGAATATTATCGTTTTGGCTATACTTACCGTGCCGAATGGCAGCTTCTACGTTGCCTTGGAATACTTTCAAGATGAAGAGACACCCAAGACTATGTTGCTCTCGTGCGCTGAGTATTGCCTTGGTTGTAATTATAACTTTTCGCACTATGGGAGGCACTCTTGATGGCAGCATAGCACCTCCTTCTTCCTACAGTAGTAACTTGGAAAGGATTCTTGCTGCAGTTTTGGCAGGAGCTGGAATCATCTTGCTGTTTCTGGATTACCTTTTTGGTGATCGTAGCCTAAAGAAGAAGCAAGGTAGATTAGAGACAACGTTACGTACTCTAGAACAACAATTTTCAGATGACGCACAGCAGCCTTCCTCTAGACAGAACTTGTCACCACCTTCTCCACAACATCCTCTGGAAGTAGCTAATTTTGGTGTAGAGTTTGCTGAACAGAGATGGGATATGGAACCCTCAGAAAACCAGACAATAGTAGAACAACAAATGATGATTGGAACCAACCAAACTAATGAAGAAACGACAGTCCGCAAAAGATGGACTTGGAAAAGAGTGAGGAGGACACTTTGCCGCTGGGCGTTGTGTAGTTGGTATGGAATGGCGATTTCGTGTTCCCTTCTGTTTGCCGTTCAAGTTTTTGATTCACCATCGACTATAACAAGATTTCTGGATGTTCACAATGACCCTCGTTTTTATGCATTTATGACTTGTATGATGTTCATTATGTTTAGCATCTTTGCTATAGTTTCTTACTTGTTTCGTCTTGGCTTTGTTTTGAAACATCCTCGGGTCTTTTTCTCGGGCTGTTTATTCGCAGCTTTGCTGTTCTTATGTAGCTGGTTCTTAATTCTCCTTCCTTCATTGAGCTACGATGCTGAGAATTCTGTGCAACGAGAGTTTAATGTTGCGCAAGTTCTGTTTGCAGTTTTAATGGCTGTTCTTTCTCCTATGTTTTTTACAAGTATGAGTCTCTCTGAATATCTACTTTACTATCTGCAGCCATCCATTCGTAGTCTTGCACTGGGATTCACTATTGCAAACTTGATTACCCTTGCATTTCTTTCTAAAACGGGTATTATCATAGTAACAAGTTTGGTAATGATTTTTCTGTCAGGTTTGGAAATAGAAAGACTGATATTCTATTCTTTGTAGTTTGAGAAAGGCTCTCTTTGGAGTTATTATCTAGTTTTGTTATCCGTATCCATGAGTCCTTTGCTTGTTCGAAGTATACAGTGTATCTTTTATCCAAAGTGGATTTGCTCTCGTCTTCGTGCTTTGCGATCCGAATCGAGAGAGCTTTTGTTAACCGTTGTCTTTTTATTTATCCTTTTATTACTGAATGTTATTTTTCTGTTCCGATTGAGAAATGCAGCTTCTATTTCAAGAGAGTCATTGGACCCTGAGACGGTTTCCTTTCAAGCCAGTGGCTTGAATCCACCTTTGCGTGTGATGACGTATAATATACAAATGGGATTCGGTATTAATGAACTATTTATTTTAGACAAAATGTGTTTACAAGTGTTTGATAGATCGAAGAGGGGAAATGAATTGGGAGGGACTGCTGAATGTCATCAGGAATGAAGATCCAGATATTTTGGGACTACAAGAAACTGCCACTTATGATTGGACAAAAGGAAATGCAGATATTGTGAGTTGGCTTTCTTCCCAAACCAATCTTAGTTACTACTATGCTGGTGTAAAGGGAATATTTTCTTCATTTGCAGGAGTGGCATTATTATCGAAATATCCGTTGGTTGGACTAGAAACGAACTTTGTATGGAACTATTTCATCTTCTCAAGTGCTCTTACCTTGTGTTTTATTAGTTAGATGGAGGTGGACCATACGATGCCTTTATTCAAGGTGAAATATTGTTGTTGAATGGGAAGAGTGTAAAGTTGCATGTGCTACATACTTGTTGTACAGAAGAAGAAATTGCACATCAGCTAGATCAAATCGCGAACCAGGTAAGTTTTCAGTTGGCAAGTATTCTTGTTTCTGACTGTTCAAGGTGCAAGAACAATTTGCAAGCCAACAATTGCGAATTATAATGGGAGACTTTAATATGATGTCAAATAACACGGGTTTGGTCTCTGTAAGGCGAATAGGATTTCGTGACTCTTTTTTTGATGTGTTGAATGAGAGTGAGATATCGATGCTTTCAACTAATTTAGAAATGGACAAACGCATCGACATGATTTGGCTTGATAGCAAATTGAAAGCCATATCTGCCAAGGTTGTGGGTTTCGCCGACTGTATAATTTGTAGAGAAGAGACTTGTCAATCACAGCGTACGCATTTGAGACGATCCCCTTGTTTGGAGTGCATAAACTGTAGTGTAAGTGATCACCTGCCAGTAATTGTGGAAATTCAATAAAACATGCTTCCAATTTGGGAAGAATTCGTTGTCATTCTTGTTTGGTGAAGAGAGCGTCAGTTTTGACGATGTCGACAGGGAAGCCACTGTCAAGGAGGGTCCCTACAAAGTCACAAAATGGAAAAGAGAACAGTAACCTTTTCACCAAGGACTCAGAGGATTTAGAATATTCCTTGCTGGAAGAAAAAGCTAAGAAATGGGCAAAACTTGCAAAGTCTCGTTATGCAGAAAAGAGAAAGTTTGGTTTTGTTGACGTACTCAAAGAGGATATGCCACCAGAACACTTGAGAAAAATTATAAGAGACCACGGGGATATGACGCATAAGAAGTTTGCAAGAGAAAAAAGAGTATATTTGGGCGCCATGAAATATGCTCCCCATGCAGTACTCAAGCTGCTTGAAGCTATGCCCATGCCGTGGGAGCAGATAAGGGACGTAAAGGTTTTGTACCACGTCACTGGTGCAATAACTTTTGTAAACCAAGTTCCCAGGGTTATTGAGCCTGTTTTCGTGGCCCAATGGGGTACCATGTGGATATTGATGCGTCGAGAAAAGAGAGACAGGAGGCATTTCAGAAGGATGAGGTTTCCCCCTTTTGATGATGAAGAGCCTCCACTTGATTATGGTGACAATGTCTTAGATGTAGAGCCATTGGAGCCCATTAGAATGGAATTGGATGAAGAGGAGGATGCACCGGTCTATGAGTGGTTCTATGAGAATGAGAAACTTGTTGGAACACCCGCTGTGAACGGTCCTTCGTTTAGAAGATGGTTTTTAGAAGTACCAGCTATGACTACTTTGCACCGTTTAGCGTCCCAGCTCCTTCTTGACGCTTATGACCCTAATTTCTTTTATTTGTTTGACAGAAGGTCGTTTTTTACCACAAAAGCATTAAATATGGCAGTTCCAGGTGGTCCTAAGTTTGAACCTCTCTTTCGAGATATGGAAGAAGGGGACGAAGACTGGAACGAATTCAACGATATCAACAAATTGATAGTCCGTCGACCTATTCGTACAGAATATCGTGTAGCATTTCCTCATTTGTACAATAGCAGACCAAGAAGTGTAGCTTTGATTGAATATCATCATCCGCAATTGCAATATATTAAGAGCGATGACCCGGATCTCCCAGCTTATTATTTTGACCCTATCGTTAATCCTATTCCAGCTCATCGCCGCTCGGGGCTTACAAGTCAGAAAGAACATATACTTGATGATGAATTTCAGGATATTCAGATGCCGGTAGGATTTGCTCCATTTATGGAAAGGGAGCCACTCTATAATGAAATGACAGCAGGAGGCATTGCTTTGTATCATGCTCCTGAGCCTTTTAACAAGAGATCCGGAAGATGCAGAAGAGCTATTGATGTTCCATTGGTGAAGTCTTGGTATTTAGAACGTTGCGTAACTTCTGCACCGGTGAAGATTAGAGTTAGTTATCAGAAACTGCTTAAGAATTATGTCTACAATGAGCTTCATAGGCATCCACCGAAATCAAGGGCACGCAAATCTCTATTCAAAGCATTGAAAATGACAAAGTTTTTCCAAAGCACCGAGATTGACTGGGTAGAAGCAGGTTTGCAAGTTTGTCGTCAAGGTCACAACATGTTAAATCTCCTAATCGATCGTAAGAGTGTGAATTATCTACACTTAGACTACAATTTTAATCTAAAGCCCATAAAAACGTTGACCACAAAGGAAAGAAAGAAATCTCGATTTGGAAATGCTTTTCATCTGCTGCGGGAAATTCTAAGATTGACGAAGATTGCAGTCGATGCACATGTTCAATACCGTTTGGGAAATGTCGATGCTTTTCAACTAGCAGATGGCTTACAATACATATTTTCACATGTGGGCCAACTTACTGGAATGTATCGATACAAGTATAAGCTGATGAAACAGATTCGTATGTGTAAAGATCTTAAGCATCTCATTTATCATCGCTTCAATGCTCCACCCGTTGGGAAAGGACCGGGTTGTGGTTTTTGGCTTCCCATGTGGAGAGTTTGGATTTTCTTCTTGAGAGGTGTCGTGCCACTGTTAGAAAGGTGGCTCGGAAATTTGCTTGCAAGGCAGTTTGAAGGAAGAAACTCAAAGGGCATTGCGAAAACGGTTACCAAACAGCGTGTAGAGTCCCATTTTGATTTGGAGCTTAGAGCACAAGTGATGCATGATATATTGGAAATGATGCCGGAAGGTGTAAAGGCCTCTAAGGCAAAGGTTATCTTGCAGCATCTTTCAGAAGCCTGGCGTTGTTGGAAGGCAAACATTCCCTGGAAAGTGCCTGGTCTACCCAAGCCAGTGGAGAATATGATTCTTCGCTATGTTAAGGCCAAAGCAGATTGGTGGACCAATGTAGCTCATTACAACAGAGAACGAATCAGAAGAGGTGCGACAGTGGATAAGACTGTAGTAAAGAAGAATTTGGGACGACTGACTAGATTGTGGTTAAAGGCTGAACAGGAAAGACAGCATAATTATCTAAAGGATGGTCCTTATGTCAGTGCAGAAGAAGCAGTAGCTATGTATACAACAATGGTACATTGGTTAGAGAGCAGAAGATTTTCACCTATTCCATTTCCACCTCTGTCCTACAAACATGATACCAAGTTGTTGATATTGTGCTTGGAAAGGCTGAAAGAACAATACACTGTGAAAACCCGACTCAATCAGAATCAGCGCGAAGAGTTGGGTCTGGTAGAACAGGCTTACGATAATCCTCATGAAGCATTGTCTCGAATTAAGAGGCATCTCCTAACGCAAAGAGCTTTCAAAGAAGTTGGACTAGAATTTATGGATAACTATTCTTATCTCATTCCCGTGTATGACATAGAACCTCTAGAGAAGATAACAGATGCATATCTTGACCAATATCTTTGGTATGAAGCAGAGAAACGAAGACTATTTCCAAACTGGGTGAAACCGTCAGATGCTGAACCTGCACCTCTTTTGGTCTACAAATTTGCTGTAGGTGTCAACAACCTAAAAGACATTTGGGACACTTCACATGGAGAATGTGTTGTTCTGTTGCAGTCCAGGTTTCACAAGATGACAGAAAAAATGGATCTTACCTTTTTGAACCGTTTGTTACGGCTTATTATGGACCATAATCTTGCAGATTATATAACTGCAAAGAACAATGTGGTTATCTCGTACAAGGACATGATGCATACCAATTCATATGGACTTTTACGAGGATTACAGTTTGCCTCGTTTGTGCAGCAATATTACGGCCTTTTGCTGGATCTTTTGGTATTGGGTTTACAAAGAGCGTCTGAAATTGCGGGTCCACCTCAAATGCCCAACGAATTTACTATGTTCCAAGATAAGGAAACCGAAGAAGCCCATCCGATTCGATGCTATATACGTTACATAGATCGTATTTACATGCTTCTCCGTTTTGATGCAACTGAGTCAAAAGAATTGATACAAAGGTTCCTAATTGAGCATCCAGATCCCAATAATGAGAATGCCGTCGGATACAATAACAAAAAATGTTGGCCTAGAGATGTAAGAATGCGGCTTATGCGTCATGACGTGAACTTGGGACGAGCCGTGTTTTGGGATATTAAGAATCGTATTCCTCGTTCTGTAACGCAGTTGCAGTGGGACGATGAAGTGACTTTTGTCTCAGTATATTCCAAAGACAATCCCAATTTACTTTTTGATATGGCTGGATTTGAAGTTCGCATCCTACCAAGAGTAAGAGTAAAGGATACAGCTCTGGGAGTGGAAGAGAATCTTCCACAACAACGCGATGGCATTTGGTCCTTGCAAAATGAATCCACCAAAGAAAGAACAGCTGTGGCTTTCTTAAGAGTTTCTCAAGAAGCCATGGCCAGTTTTGAAAATCGAGTTCGTCAGATTTTGATGTCTTCAGGGTCAACGACGTTTACAAAGATTGCTAACAAATGGAATACTGCATTAATTGGCCTAATGACCTACTTTAGAGAATCCGTAGTGAATACTCAGGAACTTTTGGATCTACTCGTGAAATGTGAAAATAGAGTTCAAACACGTATCAAGATTGGTCTAAACTCAAAGATGCCTAGTCGTTTTCCACCTGTGGTGTTTTATGCTCCTAAGGAGTTGGGAGGTCTTGGAATGTTATCCATGGGTCATGTATTGATTCCACAAAGTGATTTGAGATATTCCAAGCAAACAGAAGCTGGAGGCATCACACATTTTCGTGCTGGTTTGAGTCATGAAGAAGAACAGATCATACCCAACTTGTATCGTTATATTCAACCTTGGGAAAGTGAGTTCCTTGACTCACAACGAGTTTGGGCAGAATACGCATTGAAACGAGCCGAAGCAGCTGCTCAGAATAGAAGACTTACACTGGAGGATCTGGAAGACAGTTGGGATCGTGGTGTACCACGTATCAATACTTTGTTTCAGAAGGATAGGCATACTTTGGCATATGATAAAGGCTGGAGAGTAAGATTGGAATTCAAGCGTTATACACAAGCACGAAACGATCCATTTTGGTGGACTCATCAAAGACATGACGGCAAATTATGGAATTTGAACAACTATCGTACTGATATGATTCAGGCTTTAGGAGGAGTGGAAGGTATATTGGAACATACTCTTTTCAAGGGAACTTATTTCCCTACATGGGAAGGTCTTTTCTGGGAAAAGGCAACAGGATTTGAAGAGTCAATGAAGTTCAAGAAATTGACCAATGCGCAAAGAAGCGGTCTTAATCAAATACCTAATCGTAGATTTACATTATGGTGGAGTCCGACAATTAATAGGGCAAATGTTTATGTAGGATTTCAAGTTCAATTGGATCTAACCGGTATTTTTATGCACGGGAAGATCCCTACCTTGAAAATATCACTTATTCAGATCTTCCGAGCACATTTATGGCAAAAGATTCACGAGTCACTTGTGATGGATCTTTGTCAAGTGTTTGATCAAGAGCTTGACTCGCTAGAAATTGAGACAGTTCAAAAAGAAACCATTCATCCTCGCAAGTCTTACAAAATGAACTCTTCCTGTGCAGATATTTTATTGTTTGCCTCATACAAATGGCCAGTCTCGAGGCCCAGTCTTTTGGCTGACTTGAAGGATTCGTTTGATGATGGAACAACAACGACCAAATATTGGGTTGACGTACAACTTAGGTGGGGTGACTATGATTCTCATGATATTGAAAGATATTCTCGAGCCAAATTTTTGGATTACACTACCGACAATATGAGTGTATATCCAAGTCCAACAGGTGTTTTAGTTGGAGTAGATTTGGCTTACAATCTTTATAGTGCCTATGGCAACTGGATCCCTGGAATGAAGCCTCTCATGCAACAAGCAATGGCTAAAATCATGAAAGCAAATCCTGCTCTGTATGTACTAAGGGAGCGAATCAGAAAAGGTCTGCAGTTGTACTCATCGGAACCAACGGAGCCTTATCTCAATTCTCAGAATTATGGTGAGTTGTTTGGTAACCAAATCATATGGTTTGTTGATGACACCAATGTTTATCGCGTAACCATCCATAAAACCTTTGAAGGCAATCTAGTTACGAAACCTATTAATGGAGCTATTTTTATTTTCAATCCAAGAACTGGACAACTATTTTTAAAAGTTATTCATACATCGGTTTGGAGTGGCCAGAAGCGTCTAAGTCAATTGGCAAAATGGAAAACTGCCGAGGAAGTTGCAGCCCTTATTCGTTCTCTTCCGGTTGAAGAACAGCCAAAGCAAATCATCGTTACACGAAAAGGAATGTTGGATCCTTTGGAAGTGCATTTGCTCGATTTTCCGAATATCGTTATTAAAGGCAGCGATTTGCAACTGCCTTTCCAGGCGTTGTTGAAGATTGAGAAATTTGCTGACCTTATTCTGAAGGCATCGGAGCCGCAGATGCTTTTGTTCAATATTTATGACGATTGGTTGCAATCTGTCTCTTCCTACACGGCCTTTTCTCGACTTATTTTGATTCTTAGAGCACTTCATGTCAACCACGAAAGAACAAGAATGATATTGCGACCCGATGTGAGTGTCACTACAGAATCGCATCATATATGGCCATCATTGACAGATGAACAGTGGGTCAAGGCAGAAGTTGCTCTAAAAGATCTCATACTGGTTGACTATGGAAAGAAAAACAATGTCAATGTGGCAAGTCTCACACAGACAGAAATTCGAGATATTATACTTGGTGCAGAGATAACTCCTCCAAGTTTGCAACGACAGGAAATGGCAGAAATAGAAAAACAAGCCAGAGACCAAAGTCAAATGACAGCTGTAACAACCAAGTCAGTGGATAAGCTCGGGCAAGAAATGATAGTAACCACTACAAGCAACTATGAGCAGGCCACTTTTGCAAGTCGAACAGATTGGCGCAGTAGGGCGATTTCTGCAACCAATTTGCATTTGCGTACCAAACATATTTATGTAAATGCAGATGTTGATCTTTCCGAAGCTCAGTTTACTTATGTGATTCCTAAGAATTTGCTCCGAAAATTCATCTCTGTGGCGGATCTTCGTACACAGATCGGAGCTTTTATGTATGGATTGTCACCAGCTGATAATGATCGTGTAAAGGAAGTCCGTTGCTTAGCATTTCCTCCTCAAGTGGGTAATCACCAAAAGGTAACATTTCCTGCTCAACAACCTGAACATGAATTCCTGGAAGACCTAGAGCCACTGGGATGGATCCACACTCAACCCAACGAACTTTCACAGCTTGCACCTAGTGATTTGGTTTATACTGCCTCTCTGTTGGCAGAAGACAAGATGCCTGATGCGGATCATGCTTTGATTGTGACAGTCTCCTTTACCCCGGGAAGCTGTTCAGTGACTGCTTATAAATTGACTCCAAGTGGTTATGAATGGGGCAAAGCTAGTCGTGAAACACCCGAAGGTTTAGTGAATCCTGCTGGCTATGGCCCGCAACATTATGAAAAGGTGCAAATTTTGTTGAGTGATCGGTTTATGGGCTTCACGTTGGTTCCGGATGTGGGTTCATGGAACTACAACTTTATAGGAGTTCGTCATAGTATTGGAATGCGTTATGGAATGAAGTTGGAACCCCCCAAGGAGTTTTATCATGAGTCTCATCGTCCTATGCACTTTTTAAGTTTTTCTACTTTAGAAGATGAAGAAAATATGGTAGTTGAAAAGGAAGATCCATTTGCGTAGGTGAAATGTTGTGTGAACAATAAATGGCCAAAATTTGATCTTGTGTGTGTGTGTGTGTGTTGGGAGGAAAAGAGATGGCACGGGGTTATATATATGCTGTATTGGCAATCATAGGATTTGCGGCGTATGACAGAGTAGCTTCGTACGTCACTTTTGAAAACTATTGGAGAGAAGTAATTCATCAAGTATACCTTTAAGTCATCGAGTAACCTTTTTGTAGGAGAAAAAGAAGCAAGTGCAACGTTTAGCGCTGGGCGATGGTGCCGCAGACAGAGTGCAAAATAGTTCCTAGTTGTAATAAAGCTTTCATTGCGACGAAAATGGTCATGTACTTTTGGCTGCGCACGTGGGTTGGGTTGACTGGGTTGGCAGGCTTGGGTGCGGCTGTGGGTGCGTGGTGGAACCCAGCCTCACCTATGGACACGATCTACCGAAACATACCACCGTCAGAAAGTAAGTGCACAGAGACCCGTTGCGTTGCGCTTTTCACCTGTTCTCAGCGGCGTCGGCCCTCGCGTCTCGCTTGTACGCCACTTGGCTGCTGCTGTCCACTGTCGTCCGGTGCACGTTTGCACTCCACGAGTTTTCGCTCCCACTAGCAGTCGCCACATGCGCCACTTATGTCGTAGCGTGGGTGCACTTCGCCACGGAAATATTCGTTTACCATACCGTGCCGTTGAAACCAGGTGGTCAAGCTCCTCTGTGGGTGGCGTCTATTTCCATCGGTTGGCTGTCGTGGTGTTTGATGGAATACCGTAAGAAAAAGAAATAGGTATGCAGACGAAACCACAACGGTAATAGTAGCCCATATATATATATATAGAGAGGATGTGAAAACATAAATACCATGCTAAGACTGAAAAAGTTGTGTGGAATGTCGGAAATAGAACTGACTATATAGATATATATATTGGCTACGTACGACTAGAATGGTTGTGAAAGAACTAACCCAATGTTTTGTAGGTTGAAGAGTAGACCACCACCTTTCTCCATATAAAAAACTCAAAATACTTTATCTGCAATATTCATTGACCACTATACTACGACACAAAACATTTCTATATATTCACAAAGCACATATATATTTGATATTTGGACAAGAAAACCCATTGAAACAACTAGCAAGACTGACTGTATAAGCACCCATATTGGTAAAATATAACCAATCACCCACTTCCAGAATAGGTAAAGGATAATTACGAATAATACAGTCAATCGAGTCACAAGTTGGGCCAAACACACAGCTGCGCACAAACCGTGAATAGTCAATAACAGCATGAGAAGAGATAAATGTTTTGGGATAAAATGTAACACCAAGTGAGACCACATCTCGAAATGAACCATAAACACCATCATCTATATAGTAATCAGCAACAAGGTCTGAGTGAGAAATATCTTCTTGCAGACAAAAACTTGCTTTCAAACGACTAACACCCGCTTCTTGTATCTGAGTTCGAAAACGACGAGCAATAATTCGGGTTGCAAGAGTAAATGCCGATGAAACAAAATAACGTCCAGGTTCCGCTATGACTTTCACTTGATCAACAGGAAAAAGACAATCTATGGTATCTCTGATTCCGCAACAAATATCGTAAAAAGTTATCGGTGATTCTCCATCAAAACCTGGAAACCCACCACCAATATCCAACAAATGGAAAGGCTCCATACCAAGATCTTCTGCAAGATTAAAAATTTCGCGGGACTGATAAAGTGCTCGGATATAAGTCTGCACAGACCGACAGCCGGAACCGACATGAAACGCAACACCTTCTACATGAACACCAAGATGCTTCGCTAATAACAACAGTTCCATCACTTCATCTGGTAAAGCACCAAATTTACTACTCAAAGGACAGAGAGACTCATGGTCTTCCGTAGCAATACGTAAAACTGCCCTTATCTTTGACGAAACCCGACTTATCTTTTCTAGTTCATCCTTATTGTCAAATGTCACCCAATCCACTCCATGTTCCACAGCATATCTCAAGTGGCTCTCAGGTTTACATGGATTCGCATATATGATACGTTCACCTGAAACACCACAAGAATTAACGAGGCTTATCTCTGCTTTCGACGCACAATCAAAATTGCAACCAAGTTCGGCTAAAATACGAATGATTTGCTCGTCCGGATTACACTTGACAGCATAGTGTGGCTTTATCCTCGGAAGTTGCCTGACAAACTCAAAATATTTCATAATAACGGACCCCAAATCCACTACGTAGAATGCACTTTCCTCCCCTTTCTGGATGAAATCACCCAGTACTGACTCGATAGGAGTCCAGGCCGAGACTTGTAAAACTGGTTCCGGGCATCTATACAAAGAATTGGCTAAACAGTCCATAATATCACTCGTTTTAGGCAGCTCCACACAGCTCACTGCTTTATCATTTTGTTTGTTATTACTATCATAGTTGTCGTCAAAGCTGCTTCCAGTCTCTCGAAATACAGGAGAAGGGCTCCTTGAGACAATAGGACTCGTTGGAATAATTGGAACAACGGTATTTGCAGAAGAGAAGGTTTCAAAATTGGGTTGGTTGGCTTCTCGACTAGCGTCATCGTTACAAGGAACTACTTGTTCAGCTCCACTCACTACAGATGATCCCTCAGACATGTCTGATACGTCCTCGAACCACGTATTCGAGTGTTGCATCAAATTCTCGGGACAATGAAACGTGACTATCTTCATGGTAGGCTTTGAACAAAATTTTCGATCGTCAAAAAACAAAATTTTCTATACAGTTGAAACCCAAAGGTAACGTTATTTGTCAAAGGTAAACGGTTTTGGTAATTTCCAAAAAGAATAGCTTGCGTAAATACTTCGCAAACCAACAAACAATCTAAAAACACCCAATGGGTCCATTAAAGCCACAGCACATGCCTTTACAAAGAAGAGGTTTCCAAACTCGTTACACTTTAGAGTTGAAAAATGCCACAAAAGTTCTGGAATGAAAAGAAAAATTTACACAGGAAGTTGAGAACAAACACCAAGCGTGTAATCAAAACAAGAGCAACTGGCAAACCAAACCAAAAAAGCAAATAAAGTAGTTTGCATGAGGAACGTTCCTATTTAAATGATCAACAATCAAAATTTGCCCAGCATGGACAGATCCCTCAAGACGTCAAATGATTGGAGGATCCAGGAAACTCGAGGGTGCGTAGAATTGACTGGGATGTCCAAGTCCTTTTGAGGGCGAGTCACACAGTCTTTGAGAATATGTTCACATGGCTGACGTTGACTTTCACAAGGAAAGCGTTCCAATCCTACGTTATCGTTTGTGGCAACTAGGATTGGATTATAAAGTACTAGTGTTGTCAAAATTGTGTAAACACATTCTGAGCAGTTGAAAATAGGGAACAAAGAATGATCTGATTCAACGACTTGTGACTTCAACAACCGAGGTAAAGATGCCTAGTTTCTACCTTTTTGTTTTAGTTTGAAACAATAGGAACAATGCAGACATCTAAGGGAAACTTGCATGATGAAAACTCGTTGCTAACAAAGAGCGGAGATAGAGCTTGTAAAGGAATACTAATACATAAAAGTATTTGGATAACGCAGAGAAAGTGAGTTGCAAAATGACAAGGTTTTATTCAATATTGACTTGTTAGAAAGTAACATGATGGAGTTGGGCTCAACTTTGTCTGGTTTTGGCAAGGGTTCATTGTCCCGAAGTGTTCCTGTGTTTGGAACTGATGCACCGGAAGCTTTAAGAGGCAAAGCAGCGAAGCAGCGCGCCAAAATATCGAGAAAAAGAGAAAGTATGGAAGTATCAGTTTTGGCGTTGGACCCTGAGAAGAATCAGCAACCTACTGTTAGTTCCTCTCAAGGAGACTTTCTTGCTGTTGACATAAGTCAGCTATTGTCTTCTCCAACAGATGATAATCTTTTTGAAGAACACCTCCAACTTTGTTTATGGGAAGCCTTCTATGCTAGTTTTGTTACTAAACAGCTCCATATTTTTGACAACACTCATCCGAATACTGAGTTGACTGACCCAGATCATACTTATGCGTATTTTACTAGGCTCGTTCCACTGTTTCCATATTATTTATCGGTATACTGCTATTATAAGGAGAGAGGTTGGTCTCCTCACTCTGGACTGAAATATGGTGTAGATTTTGTCTTGTATTATGGCTTAGTGGAAAATCACGTTCATTCTCCGTTTTGTGTTCTAGTCGATATACACAACGAAGACTCTTTAGAGGGCTGTTTGTTGGAGAAAAGCTGGATTAGTTTGCAGAATAGACTGCGGCTAGTAAAGCAGGTATTTGGGTATTTGTAAAGTTTTTGTAGTATATTTGACGTTTTCAAAGGTTGCCAAACAGTTATTATTGGTTCACGTGCAGAAACCAAAAGAGTTACCAAAGGAAACTTTATTTTCTTGTTGGAAAAGTTGTCTATCTTTAGAAATATCCGAAATGCTTGTGGAACGCTGGACGCCTTTCAATAAACGAAGAAAGAAAGATAGTCGTAATTAATACTTTTGCATAGTATTCGTGTATCTTATTGTACTTTTGAGTTTCTTATGAAAAGTGGAAAGATGACAACATCGCATTTCAAAAGTGGGTTACTTGTGGTGTTGTGATTGGCGAAACAATATGGAACAGGACACAGCGGTGACCGCAACTATTTCCGATAATAACGTATATAATTTTAGTAAACAAAGTGGTCCAAATGACCATCAAAACCCTGTTCTTTCTACGGACAGAGAAGAAGCCTTTTTATCCAACGAAAATGACTCTACAGCGAACGGCATAGAAAGTGAACCCACCAACGTAAAAGACAAGTTTGAGTGGGCCGAAGGTAGGACGGGTGGAGTATATATTCCACCGTTCAAGTTGGAGCGGATGAAAGAGGAAAGATGGGCTGCAGCAGGTGGCAAGTTATCTGGTGATTATGAAGGGCAGCGAATTGCTTGGGAGCTGCTGAAAAAGAAGATAAACGGTTGTGTCAACAAGATAAACACAACCAACATAACTCAAGTCATTCCCGAATTTTTCCAATTGAACTTGATAAGAGGTCGAGGTCTTCTTTCTCGAGCAATATTGAAGGCGCAATTAACTTCCCCGGAATTCACCAACGTCTATGCGGCACTTATTGCAGTTTTGAATACCAAGATACCAGAGATTGGAGAAATGATATTGATTCGAGTCATTCTACAGTTTAGAAAGGCATTCAAAAGAAACGATAAGAGACTTTGTATCTCTACGACCAAGTTCATCGCCCATCTTGTGAATCAACTTGTGTGTCACGAATTACTGGCATTGCAAATTTTAACGTTACTGTTAGAACAACCCACTGATGACTCGGTTGAAGTAGCTGTTTCATTTGTAAAGGAGTGTGGTAACATATTATCCGAACTTTCACCTCAAGGACTTTATGCAGTGTTTGAAAGGTTGAGAGGAATCCTTCACGAAGGTGACATAGACAAAAGGGTCCAATATATGATAGAAGCACTTTTTGCTATTCGTAGGGATGTAAGTATAGTATATATGAATATGTAATTGTCTCTCAATCACTTTTCTGTATAGGGTTTCTCAAAGTATCCTCCTTTTCCACCAGAGCTAGACTTAATTGAAGAAGAAGATCGAATTACTCATGAGATTTGTTTAGATGATGAGTTGGAATTGGATACTAGCGATGATGTATTCCATTTTGATCCAGAATATGATGAAAATGAGATGCGATATGCTGAGATACGAGAAGAGATTTTAGGCAAAGAAGAAGAGGACGAAGAAGAAGAAGAAGAGGACGAAGAAGACGAAGAAGGAAAGGATGCAACCACCGAAGCGGAAGAGAATGATAGGACAACAGATGAAGCAACAACAGTTATTCATCAAGGAACGGACATGGAACTTATTCAGTTTCGTCGAAGTGTATATCTGACCATTATGTCTTCACTTTCGTTTGAGGAAGGGGCACATAAACTGGTAAAGTTGATGAACGAAGGAAACAATCAACAAAGACAGTATGAATTGTGTTCGATGATTATAGAATGTTGTAGTCAAGAGAGGACTTATCTTCGTTTCTATGGACTTCTTGCTCGGCGCTTCTGTTCGTTATCACAGATTTACTCGGATAAATTTGATGAACTGTTTGGTGAATATTATGCAACTATTCATCGCTTAGAGACAAGTAAATTAAGAAATGTTGCCAAATTTTTTGCCGCTTTGTTTGAGGTATGTATTTGTGTATCTTTTTGTTGATTGGTTGTCTCAACATTATGATGCTTAGACGGATTCCATTTCATGGAGTGCTATGGAATATATTCGCCTTGTTGAAGAAGAGACCACGTCTTCAAGTAGAATATTTGTGAAGATTTTATTTCAAGAACTGGCAGAAAACATGACGGCAGAGCGTCTTCGAGATAGACTGAAAGATCCGGATCTACAAGTTCACTTTCAAGGTCTGTTTCCTTTGGACAATCCACGTAACACACGCTTTGCAATCAACTATTTCACAAGTATTGGTTTGGGTGTTTTAACTGAAGAAATGAGAGAGCACTTGAAGAAGCTTCCCAAAAATGAGACTCGGAATCATATGGCATCACAAGATATTGATTCCACAGAGAAACAAGAGAAGAGTGATTGGATGAGTTCTATGGATGAGGAACGCCAATCAAGTATTTCTTCTTCCACCTCAAGTTCACCTCGTCCAAGAAGAAGTCGAAGGTTTTCAGATTCTTCTTCATTCGAAGAGGATGACGATCATGAGAAGAGAAGAGAGTATGCTTCTTCAGAAGACAGTAGAGGTAGTCATTCTCCAAGAGAACGACATGAAAGAACCAAAAGTAGTCGAAGAAGCTCGAGACATCATTCTTCCAAAAGAGACAAACTCAGAAAAAGGTCTCCGTTTTCCGACTCTTCCTATCGTCATTCCAAGAAAAGTCGTCATCATCGTTGATTTTTACAAAAGTGAGTTATATTTGATGGATATAGAAACATTTTATTACAAGATAAAACATTCATTTGCCAAATCATGTTTTCATCCTAATCATTGTCCATGAATATTGTCAAAGCATGGAGCCATGAATTGGATGGATCACGGACCAATGTCTTGTGATCAAACCGAACCTTCACAGACCATCTTGTGAATTCGTTTCCCCTCCTTGAAACAAACCAGACACCACATCCACTAGAGCATCACACTGTGCTGCATCCAATTGTTCGCCATTTTCATTCACAACATGATATACATCATGTCTAGTCTTTCCTTCTCTATTGTACGTTGACAACGAAGCGAAAATAATATGAATGGGCAATTGAGACAATTGCTTCATAAAATGAACAAGAAAAGAAGGACTATTAGGAACAATGGCTGTCAAAGTAGTATGAGTAGGAGTGGCATGATTATCTGTATAAAATGCCACTCCCTTCTCATAATCTACCCATCTGTCCCTATAATCTATATAAGGAAGTTCAGGATGGGTAGTCAACTTGGGCTGCATTGGATTCGATAGTGTATCCTGTGACTGCTTTTTAGCAAGTTCTTGAAGATCTCTTTGCAGCTACAACAATTTAAAGATACGAAAAATATGGCCTATATAACTACTTACACGTTGAGTTTCTTCTACAGAAAGTTTTGTTCCATTCTTCGAAAGCTCCAAATTACAAGATACCCGTTCATTCTCCGAACGAACAACCAAGTGTTCGATATTCAAGTTTTTTTCTGCACATAGAAACACCAACTCTGGTACCCAACGAATGCTACTTTTCCCACTCCAACTAATGATAGTCTGATGGATAAGAGTTTCATGGTCCACTGTTACTTGTCCATCTCGTGCATTATCTGTCTCCACTGAAGACTTTTCCTTTGACATGGAACCCATCCAAGTATACCATCCCAAAGGAGAAGACCGCCTAGTGTTCTTTATATTTGTCCAATCTCCCACTCTCCACGGAGACAGAGTTGGTGTTCTTATAGAACAAGCTCTCACTTGGAAAACCAACCCTCTGGATGAAGTTGACTAGAAACGAGCTAGTACCATGAGAAGAGTATTAAGTTGTTTCATATCCACTCACCCTCTGTCTCCACTCACTTACAACACATATAAAAGACGACGCCATCAATCCTCCTCCAACCCAAGCGACAAGAATTCTCTTTCAATGAATGGACAAATATCCTTTCTTCACCTTGTTGAAGCCAATATGTGTTTACTTGATAAAATGGCTCGCGGAAATTGTTTTCACTGGATATCATATCACAAGAAATAGATACCATATCATGGCACACTTTGCAATAATAGGTGGGTGGAAAAGAGCCTCTATGGAATGATTGAAGATATCGTACGTTTATATATCTGAGTGTGGATATGTGTATAAGAATGACTCCAGTGAGTTCAAATCTCAAGTCTGTCCCTCTTGAGAGCGCTTATTTCATTCGCATCCAAAATCTTTGGCGTTTTCCTGAAACGATGGAAGACACTTTGGTTCAACAAGTTGGTTCAACTACTTCAACGAGTAGGTGGAAGGAGTTTTCAATCAATATTTTGGCTAAATATATCTCTAGTTGGTGCCTATTCCAATAGCCCTCATAAAGTCGAATATTTGGCTTGGATACCAAGTTGGTTTCCAAGAAAAGGTGAGTTCCACAAACGACTTGGGAGTGAATAACTGTTTTTCTTTGCTCTCTTTTGGTTGCTCCGTTCAGTGCACAACTTGTTGGCGTGGAATAACGTTTATCTTTCTACTGCCATCTTTTTGGCGGGCAATTGCCTTTTTCTTTTGTTCATATTAGGCAAAGTTTCGCTTCTTTCGCTCATTGCGTATGTGGCTATGTTGGAATTGGCTCTTTCCTTCGTGTTTGTCCAGTGTTCCAATCTTTTGGTAGGCTTTCTTGGATCCGACTTTTATTCCCCGCCTTCTTTAGGAAAGTCTTATGTAACAGAAGAATATCTATCCAAGCAGTTGGACCAACTCATTCCTTTGATCAACAAAGCTATCGATGAATGGAAAAAGATTATCTTTTGCACAGACAACAGACGTACGCTGAGGCTATGTTTGGTAGCGTATATTTTCGCCAAGTTGGGACATGTTGTGAGCTTTCTCTCGCTATTATATCTTTGTTTTCTATACTTATTTACCGTTCCCATATTGTATCATACTTTTCAACAACCAGTGGATCATTCCGTTTCTCGAATGATGGCATTTGCTTATGAAGTGAGTAGTATTTAGAGTACACAAGTGTTGACGTATTTATTTGGTTTTAGTGTTGGTCACCTATTCAGTATCATCTCCAACAAAGGTTACAGAAACTTGTCGATCATTGTCCACAACGAATACGGTCCATCCTGACTCAACATTTGCAACCTCTTGTAGAAAAAACAAAAACTCAGTGAGTTGTCAAGAGTTTATAAAACGTTCGACAGAGCCTTATTTTGGGAACATTCTAGAGGCAAGCCATTCCCATTTGTTGTGATTGTTCCGAGTTGGTCAACAGCAGATGGCTGCTTTCGTATCCTACTGTTTATATCCCAACTGCACAAAAACACCTATTTCTTGCAAATATCGTACTACTAGGTCTACTCTCACAAGGATAATCAACGGATGGACAACAAAACCCCTGTTGGTGACGCCTTTTGGACAACCCCTTCAACTCACTCTGAGGAAAAGAGTTTCTATTCATAACCACATGTTCATGGCAGCAGATAATGAAGACGTTGCTAACATTCTAGACGCAAATTTATACACTGAGAAAGCTTGGGAAGTGTTAACCAGATTATCTACACTGGCTAGACAATATGCACAACAGACGATAGAAAATGAAATGTTGTTGTATTCTCTATTCAAGGACGACTTGGTGCAAAGAATACTGAATAAAGCAACAACGATAGATATCAAAATAATGGAAAGGAAACTAGTGGAACTCTTGGACAGACTACCCAAAGTGTATGGTACTACAGCTACCCAAGTGATGGGAACCAGCCTAAGAAATACTCTAGAAGAAGCCAATCGTATTAGAAAACAGTATGAGGACTCTTACATTAGTGTGGAGCACTTGTTACAAGCTTGCATGCGCGACCCTAAATTCCGCTCACTCGGAGTGAGTGAAAGTGAACTGGTGAAAGCTATCAAAGATGTGAGAGGAAATCAAAAGGTTACCTCACAGACACCAGAATCAACTTATGAGGCCTTAGAAAAGTATGGAAGAGATTTGACGAAACTAGCCAGGGCAAAGAAATTGGATCCAGTGATTGGAAGGGATGAAGAAATTAGAAGAACCATCCAGATCCTTTCCAGGCGAACGAAGAATAATCCTATTCTATTAGGTGAACCAGGAGTAGGTAAGACAGCTATAGCTGAAGGTTTAGCACAACGAATTGTATCGGGAGATGTTCCGAGTTCCTTGAAAAATCGTCGTCTCATAGCATTAGATTTGAGTGCTATTATTGCTGGAGCAAAGTATCGAGGAGAATTTGAAGAACGTTTAAAGGCAGTGTTAAAGGAAGTAACTGAAGCTGAAGGAGGAATTATTTTGTTTATAGACGAAATTCACACCGTTGTGGGTGCTGGAAGAACAGATGGTGCAATGGACGCTGGCAATATTCTCAAACCGATGCTTGCCAGAGGTGAATTGCGTTGTATTGGTGCAACAACTTTGGAAGAATATCGAAAGTATATTGAAAAGGATGCTGCTTTGGAAAGACGTTTTCAGCCTGTGTTTGTGGAACAGCCTTCCGTTTCTGACACAGTGAGTATTTTGAGAGGCCTGAAGGAACGTTATGAAGTTCATCATGGAGTTCGTATTACAGATGCAGCTCTTGTAGCGGCAGCCACTTTAAGTGATCGATATATTGCAGACAGATTTCTTCCTGATAAAGCAATAGACTTGGTAGATGAAGCAGCAGCTAGATTAAAGATGGAGGCTACCTCAAAGCCTGCTGCACTGGATAGAATTGAAAGAAAGATTATTCAACTGGAGATGGAAAGATTGAGTTTAAAGAATGAAACTGGACCAGGAGTAGCTAAACGTCAAGAATCGCTTTCTAATGAATTGCAAGCTTTGATGAAGCAACGTGAAAGTTTAGAAAGTAGATGGAAAAGAGAATCTGAGGCACTTGGAGAAATACAACGTTTAAAGGAAGAACGGGACAAAGTTCGCTTGGAAATAGAAAGAGCGGAACAAGTGTATGATTTGAATCGAGCTGCAGAGTTGAAGTTTACCAAATTTAGAGAGATTGAAAAGCAGCTAGCTGAGAAGGAGAAGCAGTTGGCAGAAGGAGAGAAGAATGGTGAAATTGCCTTGTTGAGAGACCAAGTGACTGAGCAAGATATTGCAGCTGTAGTATCCTCGTGGACAAGAATTCCTGTAGAAAAGTTGGCAACTTCTGAACGAACCAAATTGTTACATTTAGAAGAAGAATTGACTAAGAGAGTAGTTGGTCAAAAGCAAGCTGTTCAAGCAGTAGCTGAAGCTGTCCAACGAAATAGAGCAGGTTTGGCCAATCCAAAGAGGCCTGTGGCGAGCTTTGCCTTTTTAGGTCCTACTGGAGTTGGCAAAACGGAGTTGGCTAAAGCATTGGCTCAAGTCTTATTTGATTCTGAAGATGCAATGATACGTATTGATATGACAGAGTATATGGAGAAGCATACAGTTTCTAGGTTGATTGGAGCTCCTCCAGGATATATTGGTTATGAAGAAGGTGGTCAATTATCAGAAGCTGTTAGACGTCGACCCTATTCTGTTATTCTCTTTGATGAGATTGAAAAGGCTCATTCCGATGTGTTCAATGTATTGCTTCAAGTATTGGATGATGGTCGTATTACGGATGGACAAGGACGAACAGTGGATTTCTGCAACTGTATTATCATTATGACTTCCAATATTGGTTCTCAAGCTATTTTAGATATTGCAGGAGATGAAGAAAGATATGATGAGATGCGAGAGCGAGTCTTGGAAATGATGAGAATGACATTTCGACCAGAGTTTATGAATCGTTTGGATGAAGTTATTATATTCCATTCTTTAACACGTTCAGAGTTGCGTCAAATTGTGCGCATTCAACTGCAAGAGTTGGATATTCGTTTACGTGAGAAAAAGTTGGGTCTACAAGTATCTGATAGAGCTGCTGATGTATTGGCTACTCTTGGTTATGATCCAGTGTATGGTGCAAGGCCATTGAGGAGAGCTATTCAACGATATTTAGAAACACCCATTGCTAGGCAAATTCTAGAAGGCAAGTTTCAAGATGGGGACTTGATTCGAGTTGGTGCTAATGAAGATAATATGCTGGTATTTGAGTCGGTTAGCGGAGGTGTTTTAGGCAAAGAAGAAGAAAGTTCACCAGTGGAGAAGTTTTCAGCTGTAACTAGAAACTAGAATGGGTTGGAAGAGGAGAATATGAGTAGACCACATTCACTCTATCCTGCACTCTTGTTGTAGACAGCTTTATTTGTATATATATATATAGAGAGAAAAAGAGTCCACTTTAGCAATGAATGGATGGGTTTTTGTACAACTGGGCAATGTGTGTTTGTTTTGTGGTTTAAAGGGTTCTTATTTGGATAAACAAGAGAGTTATGTGGAACAAAATTGTTGCTATGAGAAAACAAACCAACTATTCTGCACTGCGACTTTCTACTGGTTGGACGTTACCCCCTTTTCCTTTTGGCAGCTTCCCACCTCGGTTTTGGTGGGCAAGTGCCAGTGAAAAGAGTCATCGCAGATTTCGCAAAGTTTCTGTAAAAGGCGATGGACGTTGTTTATTTCGTGCTATTGCAAAGTGTTTGGCCCACAATGAAGGCCGTGCTTTACCTGAACATTTGGAAGTCGCTGATGCCGATGCTCTCAGAAGGGAGGCATACAAAGTGGGTAATCTTGGGTTTCTTGTAGCTATCCTTAACCTCGTGTTTAGATCATTTGCGTAGAGCAGCGAGCAAAGTTTGAAAAGAACATGCTGATTGAAGGAAACATCAGGCACTATTGTCAGGAATTATTGAAACCTAGTTTTTATGGTGGGGAGCCTGAAATATGGGTGTTGAGTGAAGTATTTCAAGTTCCCATTCAAGTGTACTTACAAACGGAGGATGGAGAGTATAGAAAAATAGTAGAATATGGCAAACAGTTTTGGAACAAGGGGGGAGGGTTACCTGTTTGTTTATTGTACAATGGCATCAATCATTATGATGCTTTGTTCGAATCCCATTGAATGAAGCAAGCAAGTTGTTCCTCCCTATTTTTTGTGATACCAAGGAACCCACTAGCGTTTTGTCCATATTCACCCTGGCAAGGAAGAAATAGGATACTTGAGAACAAAAGCTCTGACGCTTGTCGCTACAACAAACCTAATGTCCATACCTTTTTTCCAGTGTTTGTTACAAAGGTAAAGCGTGGACACTTGCCTCTCCGCCTAGCAGAGATAAGCTGTAAGAAAGAGTCGTCAAAGGGGGTCGACTTTGGGATTCTCGACGGTAGCGCGTTGCGCATAGGAATTGTGTACTCTCGTTGGAACAACAAAATAGTTTCAAGTTTGCTGAAAGCTTGCAAAGATACCTTGCTTGCTCACAGGGTTGATCCCAGCAACGTTGTCGAATTCGAAGTAGGCATAGTTCACTATCAACGAGAAAGTGGAATTTTCAAAACAGTATATTAGGTTCCTGGTTCCTTTGAACTACCCATGGCGGCAAGATATATGACTTTCTCACAACGAGTGGATTGCATTATATCTATTGGTTGCTTGATAAAAGGAGAGACATCTCATTATGAGATGATTGCACAGGCCGTTACAAACGGTTTGATGGAGGTATTTTTTGGTTTTGAAAAGTAGTCAATGGATTGAATTTTTTTTCTTTATCATAAGATTGGTATTACTTCGAATATACCAGTGGTTTATGGGGTTCTTACTTGTTTGACGGAAGAACAAGCAATCGCTCGTTCCAGTGGAGATGAAAACCATGGAATAGCATGGGCAAAGACTGCTATTGAAATGGGAAACTTGAAACTTAGCCAGTTTGGTCAAACAAAGGTTGAAAGAGCAATAAAATTTTGAGATCTGATAAAGTTATATGAGTTCTTCGACAAATTCTCCCATAGTCTGACTCTAAACGATTTCCCATGTTGAATATATCTCTATCTCTACAGGAGATAGAGGGCAGTTCGGCTTCCAACATGTCTTTCACTGTCCTCTATGGTATTGAGTAAATAAAGAATCAGAAAGATCAACCTTTGATAGTAGCTTGAAAGAATTCAAATTTAATATGACAACCAAGAGACTTTGAACAAAGATACAAAAGGAAAATAATGGAGCTCTATCATTCTAACGTAGAAAATCTCTAAGCAACTTACTCTTTAAAAGTTTCTAAACAAATCGACATCTTCCCGAATGTCGAATCTCAAATAGTATACATGTTCTAAATAATACTAAAAAAGCATCTCTACACCCTGAACAACAAAAAAAAGTTTGCTTCCAGCAAATAAACAGCAAGATATAACGGTGGTTAGCCAATTAAGTTTTTGATACATGTTTTTCCCATGTGACAAAATAATCAAGTGAACTTGCAAATATTTTTTCGTTAAAGAATGAATGAAAAGTTAATTTTCTGAAGAAGTATTTAAATTTTAAAAATTAATTGGTGAATAAGTAGTCAAAAATCGTTTAAGTCACGAAAACCCAGAAAATTTGGAATGTACTCTACTTACTTTACATTTAAGAACATTTTTCTTTAGAAGACCGCTGTTGAGACCTTGTTATTGAATTTGTATACACATATTTAATCTAATCTTCTTAGGGATCTGACAAAGAGTTTGTTAAACAAAATTCAATTAATTTTGCAAATTTTTTAACATTGTGGAGAGCTTCTTCTCTCATTCATATTTTAGATATATTTTTTTGAGTAGTAAGGAATATCTTAAATATTGTATTCATGTTTTCCTAGACCACTTCTGTGTTCTTACTTTATTTACAAATTAAAATTACCTGTGAAACAATCAATGTAATCCTTATGCAATCACCTGCCAATTTTTGATTTTTCAATATACTCGTACTGTTTTAATTCATTAGTGTTTATGCATGTATCTCACGTCATTAATACTAAGTAATGAAGATAGAGTAGGAATTACGTTGCTACAGAAGTGTTTTGTAGATAAGTTTCCACCAAAATAGCATTTTAGATATAGTCTTTTTAATCTTGTGAGCTCGATTTCATTCAATAAATTTGTATCTTACAAGGATAAAAAGGATCACAAATATGTTTTCTATTCGACCCTTACATTTTACTTTTCTGATTGCAATAAAGTTCAACTATTTGATCTGCTGTAGTTGCATCGTCAACTGGCTTGTCTTCCCTGATTCGGATGAACCGTGGAAATCGGAGTGCTACTCCTTTGTCTTCTTCAGATAGCATGCCCTTTGCTGCTGTATGAGAGGGCGACATGGTTAGATCTGCACACCTGGTCTCCCAAACTTGACAAGGTTCAAACCATACATCAGGTCGAATAGCAGGAGTATCCGAAACTCCGTAGTACGGCTTGGGTTCTGCCAATATATGACCATCTTTATAAAACTTCGTAATGGAACTTAAAAACTCGTCACTAAAGCCAGTACCCAGTTTGCAAACGGTTTGAAATTCTTCTGTTTCCGAGTTGTAACATGCAAGTAAAAATGCACCAAACACACCTGACCTCTTTCCTCTCCCATAATATGCTCCAATTGGCACTAAATCTAAGCTATCTCCTATGGAGTTCATATAATCTTTCTTCATTTTCAGCCAGTTTTGAGATCGATTACAAGGTTCATATGATGAATACTCTCCTGTTAACGCTTTGATCATTAAGCCTTCACAACCTGCTTTAATCGCTTCGTCCATCATTTCGTCAACACCTTCCCAGTCAGTGAAAACTTTCGATGTTGTAAATTGAAATTTTCCTTGGATAGTAGAAAACGTATCAAACAGTTTTTCTCGACGATCCTTCAAACTCCACTTTAATAAAGACTCCCCATTCAAAAACAATATATCAAATGCAAAAATACACACGGGAACCTTTATGTCTTCGATTTTCACTTCCTTTCTCGCACGACCTTGTAGTTCTTGAAAACTTTTCATAGCATTTGTTTCAGGATCGTAGGCAACAACTTCCGAGTCTATAATAAATGATGTTACTGTGTTATTCTTCGAGAGCGCAAATTTTATGCTTTCCACGATGTCAGGATATTTCGGAGTATCGTCTTCTGCATTTCTATAGAATGAGAGGTATGAGTTCTACTCAACTCGCCAATTACTGAAAATTCTACCTTGAAAAGATTTTCACGTTTCCATCGGTTAGATAATGTATCTGAGCTCGCATTCCATCATATTTGTACTCACAAACAAACGAACACTCTTGAAATCTCTCAAGTACATCAGATGCTTCCTGTAAGAAAAGAAATGAAAATCATCAACCGTTCCATTTCATCAACAACCAACCTTTACTGGTTTTGCAAGCATTGGACCGACAGGAACTCCTGGAGTCAATCTGCATTGTTCCTCTAATCCTTCAGTACTTTTGTTTTGTATTAAAACGGGTATGATACGATCCCAAACTGGTAATTGAGAATAGACAGCATTTAGAGTAGCAGCAGCCTCCTTCAGTATAACATCCATTCCATCTGTGGTTTTAGCATCTGACTTCGGACAAGGAGCAAAAACTGTAGCCAGTGCAACAATAACCGTCTTGTATGCAATATGAATGCGCAACTTTCCCAAAACAATTCTTGCTATATACTTGGCTTCCTTGCTACTGGCACTGACCAACAGCTTTTGCAAATGTTTTTCTCTTTCCTTGGTAGACAATTTACCTGCAAGATTTGCCATCGTTCGAAACTCTTGGTAAACACCATGTATGGTTAAACTAGGTGGTTTGAACATAGTCTGTTGAGTTGTTCTACACTCTGCTGCTAGGTCGCCAATGTCACCAAGCTTAGTCAATCGTTCTTTTAAAACTTTAACAGAGTTTCCAGTAGCTGAAGAAAGGGCATTAAGTACTGTAGCTTCGCCGGCCTTAAATTCCAAACCCTACAAAACGCGAGACCAGAAAAATCTAGTGAGACACATAATAAACTGGCAGTATGAGAGCCTCGGTAAGCCTACCTCGTGAGCTGGACCCAACGTATTGGTACATAGATAGACACAAGGTAAAAGATCGTCTGGTGTAGTATTGACAATCTTGCGAAAGACCTGTGTAAGTATTTTGATGAGCGCCAAGCGCGAAGTTGTCGCTTCCATTGTTTCAAAAGCGTCGGCTAAAAAACGAAAAGGCGCTCTGGAATTCCCTTGCCATGTGACGTTGGTGAACGTACACTCAACGAGTTTCTCTTCACACACAGGATTGGGATTCTCTACTAGTGAAGAAGAGTGTTCCGATGTACTGGAACTAGTCTCTGAGTCTTCTTGACTCGTCTGTTGCGTCATGTTGGCATTCTGGTTCACGTTCTCTTTGGCTGGTTTTACAATGTCTGACAAAGAATGTTCCTCTTTCTGCTGCAACGAGAGATACGAGCAGATCGAAGACTTTGGCACTTTTGAAGGTTGTTTTCTTGGTGAAGCGTTAACAGCTTTCCTTTTCATAATGAAACTAGCACGCTGAACATAAAATATTTTGTGAACAGGCGGAACAAGAAAACATAGACGAGTTCTCATCAAACAACGTTAGGCGGGCTCCAAGAGAAGCATCATCATTCCTTTCCCCACCAAAGGTTGTTGTTATGCATGGTCCATTCCAAGCGTCATTCCACTACAGCTGTGATTGCTTTGCCTAGAAGAGTTTATCATCAAATACGCACTAGATGATCAAAGCCATTTAGTGGGTAGCAAGACACGTGTTAACTAAATATTGTTGCAATGTTGCTATGTCAAAGTCTTTCAAATCTTCACGAGAAGATTGAAAAACTCAAAGTCGGACCATTTGGGGAAATTGATTGATTGGCGCCATTTTTCGTGGTCTATTTTTTTGGTTTTGAAACACCTCGAAAATGAGTACTCAAGTAGAAAGAGCAGAACAAGAGACTGAAAATAAAGAAGAAGAAGAAAATATTCCTGAAGACGCCAAAGACTTGGCTACTTATGTATGTACCAGTTTCATTTTCAAAATCCAGTCAGCTCAGCTTCTCTTCCTAGGTTCAAAATTTGTTGTCTCAGATGCAGAGTCGTTTTCAAACCATGGCTGACTCCATACTGGGCAGAAGTGAGTTTTAGCATTTTTGTGAAGAAATATGTTTAGTTTAACTTGTTTGCTAGTTGACGAGATGGGGAGCCGTATAGACGAACTTGAGAAAAGTATTGACGACTTGATGGAACAGACCGGAGTGAAGGAAGGTGACGTAGCAGAGTCTGGCGAGGCTATAACAAGTAGTCGGGGGAGTGAATAAATGCTCTACTTTTATTAGTCAAAGGCTCCTTGGCTGTCGGTGGAACTGGTTTCTCTTTGTTATCAGAACAAGGATAAATAGAGTGAGCGAGTATATTTCTCTCCCAAGATTTTTGGTTTTGTTTTGATATTGTACACTGAGCACAAGCTATTTACTATTACCTACCCAGTACGTACTCCTAGTAGTATCGAAGTCCCAATTGACTATCTACGAGAGAAGCTCAAATAATCTACATATCTTGCAATTTCTTGCTGTGAATGGTTCAACTGAAATGTAAGTTCCACTATTCTTCATAAGGAATAAGTGAAAGTTGGAACATATCCGCAAAGCACTCGGCCAGAACAGTCCTCAAATGTTGCATATCTATATTGGGAACGTAGTCCACCAGTCTACCAACTTCACGATCATGAATTCCACAAGGCACAATTTTTCGAAATGGTTCAAGACTATAGAAGATGAAGTGGTTATAAACGCACGCGTGTAGGTCACAGTCCATGTTGTTCTTACTCGTTGTGTACATTGAGTGCAACTCCATGCATAGTAACCCATTTACTTGCTGCAATACCAATGGCTGCAATCTTCTTCTCATCCAACCATACACCTGTGAGACCCTTTGTAACAATGCATCAGAAATATAAGACTGGTACTAAGTTGCCGGTCGTTACCTTTACTCGGTAAGCTTCTAATCTATACGTTTTCAAGGCTTCAATAACAACTTGTTCCAAGCTTCGTAAATACCATCTCAAGTCCTTTTTGTGGAATCGCAAATTCAAGATAGGATAAAAGATCTACACACAGTCAAACAGTGGATACAATTTCACTCTCCATTTCAAGGATAGATAGAGAATAAGTGTTTTATTTCTACTTACCACTTGACCAGGACCATGAAAAGTTATTTCACCACCTCTTTCTATTCGATAAATTTCACAAGGAGGGTGCTTCACATCGAACTTGATAAATCTTTCAACATCTTGTTGTAAGATGAAAGCTATCAAGAGCAGGTTTATATCTGCTTACTTACTCTTCATTTGCTGCAGTACCTAAAGTGTATACCGGTTGGTGCTCCAACATTAACAATACATCAGGAAGATTTTCTCCACAGGGCTCCATACTGCATATAGACTTGAGAACATATCCGTTGCGAAATTGTACTAGTACTAACCGTTCTTGTCTAAGTTGCAACTGCCAGTTTCGGATGATCTGACAAATAAGTAACAATACGGTTAGATAAAAGCTCGAGGTGAGTTCCAATCTTCACTTACCTGATAAGAATAACATCCTGGTAAGTTATAAAACCAACAAGGCCGTCTATGAAGCTACAATAACGTCCAGAGAGAGCAAAGAAAAGCCTTTAGAGACTGGAAGGAATACAGGGTAAGGTACCTACTGATTGGTTGGTTTCCAAGTTCATAGTTGTATAAGACTGTAGAAAACGAACACGAGAAAGATTGGACACTGAAGATCTAAAGTTGGATCGAAGTTTGCTAGTGAAGTTGATAAACATAATCATAGCCTTGAGTGACATATACAGGTTCTAAGAAGATTCAAGAAATAATCGACAACACCTTGAAAGGAACAAACAAGATAGCCGAACCAATGATGGAATGGGATTCTTGTTGTTTTTAAATAGTACCGTTTTGTTTAGTCCATTCAGTAGAATACTGTTGAATAGTGATAGATTTTGTTTGTCGCATTCAGTTAAATATCATTTGATACTGATGAAGACCAAGAGAGCAAGGAATGAACAAGCAGTGGAATGGAGGACAAGGTCCAAACAGAAAACGCGAAAGCAGTCAAAGGAGGATAGTGTGGAGTTATTAGCATCTGATCAAACTCAACAGAAAAGAGTTCAAAGCCCTAACGAGTCTTCCTTACACGACAAAGTCAACTTGGAAGAGATAACTTTTCCCCAACGACAAAGCACTTCCAAGGTATTTGTCACATGGAACGTTGCTGGAATGAGAAGTACGGTAAAGAATCCTCTTTTCTTGGAGTTTTTATCCAAACTGGAACCAGACATAGTTTGCTTACAAGAAACTAAACTATCAGACGAAAGTCAAGTATCTGATGTGACTCAAACTCTCGCAGCTCGATACCACGATATATGGAATCATTGCACTGCTAGAAAAGGTAAGAGTTGATCATTCGTGAGATATGGAAGAATGAAAACATCTTGAAGGTTATTCTGGAACTGCCGTTTTCAGTCGAGAGAAGCCTCTTTCAGTGTTGTATGGATTACAAGAAGAGAAACATAATGAAGAAGGCCGAGTGATAACATTAGAATATGAAAAATACTTTTTAGTGAATGCTTATGTTCCTAATTCAGGAGAAGGTTTACGTAGATTGAACTATCGTATAGACTCATGGGAAAAGGATATGTGTCACTATCTATGTGACCTTGATAAGAAGAAGCCAGTTATCTATACTGGGGACTTGAATGTTGCTCATCAGGAGATCGACATTTATCAACCAAAAGGACATGAAAAACACGCAGGCTTTACTCCTCAAGAACGACAAAAGTTTACTGAATTGTTACAATGCGGATTTGTAGATGCTTTTCGTTATTTGCATCCTCATCAACAAAGGTATGATATTCATGAGGTTGTTCATGTAGCAAGTAACTAAAGATACGGAAAGTTTTACGTATTGGTCTAAGCGAGCAAAAGCAAAGGAGCGTAATCACGGTTGGAGATTGGATTATTTTGTGATAAGCGAGAGACTCGTTCCGTGCCTTTTACAGTGCCAAATGTTTGAAAATATTTATATCTCAGACCATTGTCCGTTAATGCTCCATCTTGACTTGGCACAACTGAAATAAGGCTTGTTGTACACGGCTCATTCTTCAAGTATTTAAAGGAGATTGTTCATTCTGTCTGGTAGTAGTAATAATGTTGAGAGTGACGCCTGTAATCCTCTATCAATCGCGTAATACGGAAATATTCTCGACTCTACGCCTTCCAAAAGTTAATATAATTACAGAGTCACGTAACTGTCTTTCTTTGAATTCGAAAGCAAATTTTTCCATACATTCCAATAGCTGCTTTTCGAGTTGTTGAAACTGAAGAGAAAACGCTAGGAAAACTAGTCCGTGTCGTTCAACCAAGCTACTAGCAATAGTGGAAGCCAACAAAGGTATACTTTCCTCTTCATAAACGACATCTGCACCGAACACGTACTGAAATCCTTCCAATGCATACTTTTGCCGCAACTCTTGGATGACTTTATCATCTCCCCACTGCAATCTTTCTGCATGCACCCTACAAGTCTGTTGACAGTTGCGTTCCAAGTAGGTGAGTACATGACTGTCTCCTTCAGTTGCAATTATATTGTAACCTGTCACTAGACAAGTTGCAATACTACAAAATCCTATTCCTGCCCCGAGTTCCAATAGAGTTGGGTCTTTTGCAACCGGAGGCAAGGACGAGAATCGGTCAACCAAGAACTTGGCCAATACCACAGAACTAGGCCATACTCTGAGATAAGCACCATACAACGTCTGACGCATATGATGAGGTGCTGACCATAGAACTATATGTTGAGTTTCAAAAACATAAGGCAAGGGTTGTACTTGATCAGCTTGCGATAAGAACCAATCTGGATAACCAGCGCTGTCTTCATCGCAAGACTCGCCATTCATTCCTTTTTCCAACGTTGTTGTGTGGGAATATTATGATGTGTGCTGGTGTGAGTTTCAAATTGACAAAAACTGTTGAAAAAAAGAAAGAAAGGAAAAAGGAAAAACCTGTCAATGCAACTCCTTTTGAAGGAGAAGATTCAGAAGAAGAAGAAACTTGCATAGTGGAACAAGTGGAAGAATATGGAGGTTCTGATGTTTCAAAAGTGGACAGAACAAGTGCCCATTTAGAAAACACAGTAAGAGTGGAAACTGACATGGCTTGTAGTTTGTCGCAAGTACTGAGACGTAGAAAGTAAGTATGGGCTATTCGAAAGTGGTTTTTTGTTGTGTTTATATCGTGGTTTTTAGAAGACAAGCGTCGGAGAACAGTGATGAACTTTTTAGACAAGAACTGGAATCGGCTGCTCCTGAAACTTCCAAAGAAGATTACGAGAGAGTACCAGTGGAATCTTTTGGGAAGGTTGGTTGTTTTCCTGTGGACGGCTATCAACTAAACTCTCTCTAGTATATGTTGAACAAAATGGGTTGGCAAGAAGAAGAATATCGACAAGTAGAACAGCTACAAAACAAGGCAAGACCTCCTCGTCTTGGATTGGGAGCCAAAGTACCACCACCTCATAACCCTTCCAATAGTCATAATCGTAGTAGACAAGTTCGATGACCTGTTTTTGACTAGTTGGGTGATTATCAAAGTCTGTTTTGGCAATGGATGGGTTGTATAGATAGGCAACCTCGTGTTGAACTCGGAGGTATTTTCTTATATACGTTGTTGTTGGCGAAAGAGAATGGAATCGTTTGGCCTTTAGACAACTTTTGATTGTGGACAAGTATAAACACACAGAAATGCATCATCTTTATTGAAAGGAAAAGATTGTTTCATCCGTGGAGACAAAGTTCAAGGAAAAAGGAGTTTCACCCTTTATTTGAGAAAAGTGATCATCATTTTTGGAGACTGCTCATGAGTTCATGATAAGAACGATTGGCAAAAACACATTTTCTTGGGTGGACAAGGAGAAAATGTGGAAAAAAACAACCGATGAATAGTGTTTTACTGTTCTGTAGCTCGGAATAGTTTCAGATCGAGACCTTGTGAATTGGCTTGTTGTAAAGCTTGTTCACTACCCACAGCAACTATACTTCCACTGGAAGCAACGTTTTGTAATACTGACCCAAATTGCACCAAATCATGGTGAGTACAACTCAACACTTGATCTCTTCTTTCTTGTAATCTCTCCTGCGTCACACCACTTAGATATCTTATCAAATTGGTAAATCCTTTTGCATCGGGCAGTTGATAACTATCCATGTCACCAATCACTCCTATAATACATCTCTCTATTTCATCAGAAGACAACTGAGCCTGAGATAAAAAAACTGCTGCCTGATCATAAGTATCCAACTAACATCCTTTTGTCAATTCTCTCCCAAATACCTCTAGAGTTGTGTTTACTTACCGTCTTCTTCACATGAGGATCTCTGTAGGATAAGAATACCAATTGCCCTGTGCGTAAATCCACCTTACCAAACGCTCCATATGCACCTCCTTGGACACGAATGCGTTCCCATAAATAGGATATGCCTAAATATTTCATTGCCAATAATGAAGTTCCATCGGGTTGGTATCCAAGTTGAAATAGATTGGCACCCTTTCCTACATAATTCACTGTAGAGGGAACAATGATGCCTTCATTACGCTTGTGTTGATCCAGTTGATGCGTCTGTTCCCATGAAGTAGCCGGTTGTGCTTGTACATCCTTTGGAATTTGTTGTAACAAGTGAGACAAAGACGGTCTCACGGAGGATTCAAAAGTCCTCTCATCCGTAGTAACTTGTACGGTCATATGCGATCTCGAGACCAAATAACTTCTCAATGTCTCTAAATCAGAATGAATGGAGTCCCATTCCGAGTCCAAACGATGAACAAGATCAGAGAGAAACTTTAGATAACTTATTCCTCCCATCTGTTCGTCTGCCCAACCACTACTTGTATACTGTGCATTCAAACGGGATGCAGCAACTCGATGACCAGAAGGACCTATGCTGGATTCTACTCCAGACTTTTCCTCTATCAAAATCTGACGAAATCGTTCCTTGTTACTGAAATCAATATCAAACAAAACATCTCTAAGAATATCAAAAAGTAAAGGTGTCTTATTGGACATCACTTTGCCTCGAATGATAAACTCCGCAACGGCAGGACCATAACCTCCAACTGTAACTGTTCGTAAGTTTCATTCTGAATCAGTCATTTGTCGCTTACCATGATTAGGAACATCCATTTGAGAGCAATAAATGGAATGACGAATACCGCCTGTTTCTCTACCAATCCTTTGCTGCAAGGAAACAAAGTCTCTATAAAAAAAATAATGTGAACAACACTGAAAACTAGCAACAACACCTACTCTTTCCTAGTTCCCAGCTCTAATAAACATTCCCCAAAAAGAGGCACATAACTCAAAAGATGAGCTGGAAGTTGACGAATGTTCATTGCCATATCAAAATAAACAATCCCATTGGTAAACAAGGGCGTGAGCAACACTGTCGTTTCTTCTAGAGATGTTACTTGTCGAGGAATCACAGGAGCTTTTTGATCAATATCAGACTTTTTTAAGGCAGGGATTTTAGCTAACTGTGCCGGGTCATCAGGCCTTATTTGCTTTTCTTTGAGTCGCTTGGTTTCCTCTATCAGCTGTTGAATGCCATCTTTATCCAAAGTCTATTGATAATTGAGTCTCTCTCCTCACATCGGATACAAAATTCTATGATAAGTTACCTGTCGAAAATCTTCAATACGTTTCATTTCCTTTTCAGCTTGTTTGGTGGCAAACTCAGGATCCGGAACTAGCGAAACATATGCTCGATGAGTATTGAGAATAAAATGCTCCTCAATCAAACGATTCAAATAGGTTCTATCTTTCTGCAGGATTTCCTTCAATTGCTGTAGTGGTATTTCAAACTTTAAAGGAATAAGAGGGTCTGAGTCATGTAACCACGTTGTCAAGGAACGCAACATAAGTGCCAGACCCTTTGGAAAGGAGCCTGTGTTCTGCTCCTTCAACATAAACTCGATAGTATTTAAACTCGATTCGATTTCCTAAAACAAGTCAAATAAGAAAAACACAACTCATTCAAGACAGCTTACGCCTTGTGAAAAGCCATCCTTGGATAACTTGTTCAAGGTGTCCACTACTAGTTTTTCTAAACTTTCACAACCCTCCTTTGCCATTCCTTTTAGACCAATGCTATAAGTAATTTGCCTCAAATCAGTTTCGATACCGGAGCCAATCACCTCCTCCCCGAGACCTGAATCTGTCAGTGTCTTTCTTAACGGAGATGCGCTTGTTCCTGTAAGCAAATGATCCAGCACCGATAGTGCTAATATCTTTGTTGGGTCATCAGTGACATCCGCTAGCATCCAATTCACAGTAGCCATATGTTTCTTTTCCAAGTTGTCGTTTCCAGCATCATAACCAAACGTAAAATATTTGGGTTGTTTCCAACGTGACTGAAGTTTTACTTTCGAATCAACCGAGAGCTTCTTAAAGTCTTTAAGATATTCTTCTAACTTTTGTAATCGCATATCTTCAGGATCATCTCCGTAAAACCAAAATCTGGTGTTACTTGGATGATAAAGTTGTCGGTAAAAGTCTTGAAATTCTCTCCAGCTGAGGTCAGGGATCTCTTGGGGATCTCCACCAGATTCCACTCCATATGTATTTTCTGGAAAGAGACACCGCTGCGACCAAGAACCAATCACACTATCAGGGTTGGAGAACACACCTTTCATTTCATTATAAACAACTCCTTGGATAGTTATCGGTGCATCTTGTTCAAAAAGTTCGAAATGATGCCCTTCTTGCTTCAACACATCTGGAGTTAGATTGGGATAGAATACTGCATCTAAGTAAACATCGACCAGATTATAAAAGTCTTTCAGATTACAGGATGCTACAGGATAGCAAGTTTTGTCTGGAAAGGTAAACGCATTGAGAAAAGTGTTCAAGGAAGATTTCATCAATTCGACAAACGGTTCCTTCACGGGATACTTTCGAGAACCACAAAGAACTGAATGCTCAAGAATATGGGGTGTTCCTCTAGAGTTGCTGGGCTACCCAAAAAATGTTTAACAATCCAAACCCATATTTGCCCTACTTACCGGTGTGCGAAATACGACACCAAACGTTTTATTTTCCTCGTTATTCAATATACTCATAAGTTGAGCGCCTGTATTCGTGTGCACATATTTTCTAATGACGGAGTCAATATCTGGTATGTATTCTTCTTGGACTAGTTGAAAGGAGTGATACACATTGCCAACGACGCGTTTGGGAATGTTTTCTCGAATAGCTTCTTCTGTAGATTTTTGTGACCTGTCTGTTATAACTGCTGAGATATAGCGACGTAACCAGTCTCCAGTAGAGGAGGGTTTCAAAACCCTCTTCGAACGACGACTCAAAGATAAACCTGAAAAACTGGAAAGGCGCAAAACTGGGTTCCACGAACGATACCCTGGTTGGATAACTTGTGCTTTACATACTGCACTCAAAGTCCCTGAAATACCGTGTCTTGTCCTCAAAAGACAGGATGGAGTAGAAAAACTCCAAGCAACTCTACCAACAGCCGCCATCAACCAACTTGGAATCTCCACAAAGTCTTCCAAACAAATTTGAATGGTCCAAAAGTTTCTATGGGATCCAACAAAAATGTGTTCAATCATTCTTTATTTCTTATCAACAGACAATAACACAAAAGAATATCAAGTCTCCATGTATACTATCCGTATCTGCCGCTTTATATACAAAAAAAGACACATTACTCCGAAGCACCCTTGGGAGACTCATCCAGTATCCGATAACACTGTAAAAACTCATTCACTCTTTGTGACTTATCTTCCTCAGCAAGTCGCCCAGTAGAAGAGGGAATTTCACCAACAAAGTTAGCTGCAGCAGCTTCTTCTTCTTCGTCTTGACCCATTCGCTCGGCTTGTCTCTTATACTCTTCAGCTTGTTCTTTGCCCAACCTCCAACGACGAATAATCTGTGTCAGAAAAACTCGATCATCATAATAAACTTGGAGTTGTGAATAATAATCAACTTGACCAGCAGTTGTGATAAAACAACGAGCAAGAAGCATTTGGCTGTAGTTTTGAACAACAGTGCGGTAGGAACTTTCCGTTCCAAAATACTTTTCGTATGCAACGTTCCATAATGAATACTTTCCAATTCGATGTTCTTCTTGTTCTTCTTCCGATAATGAGGGATAGGCACCTACTTTCTTAGCAAGCTTTGCGGCGTAACGCAATCTCATGGCCATATAACGCTTGTCCTCACCACGAAGACCTACATTGGAATACTCAGGAACAAATAAAATGGCCAATATAAAACCAAGAAACTCTAAAGCTGCATAAAACCACTGAATATTGCGTAGAGCAACAAGTCCTTCGTGACCAGCTTCTGAATGAGTTGAAGAAAATCCTCTCCACATGTAAGGAAAAACCGTCGTTCCAATAATACCTCCAACTTTTCCCATAGCTGAGGACCAACCATACATCGTTGCTCGGATTCGAGTAGGATATACTTCTGCAGGCACCAAATAAACAGGAATAAATACAAAATACTGAAAAATAAAAACAAATGTTGTCCACACCACATAAGCGACCGGTTGCTCAGCCAACTGCAAATATACACCTGCGGTAATTAATTGAGTGGATGCCAACCACAGCCATCCAAATACTTGTGTCTTACGCCTACCCAAACGATCTACAACCAAAGCTGCAAAAAGTGGACCAAACTGTAAACATAAGCCTTGTGCCAAGGCTATCCATGCAGTTTTGAACAATGAGGAACCAATTACTTTTGATAATATCACTGAACCAAAGTTGCCCTGGCTGTAGTTGATCCAATCAATAAAGAACCACATAAAAATGGTACCAATCATTCTTGAAGAGAAGTGACGAAGAATAATATACGCATCAAGTGCATCATAAACTCTCTTACGAAGCTTGGCGTCATGAATATACATTTGAGAGTCACTCATTCTCACACGCAAAACTAGAACAATGAGACAAGGAACCAGACCTAATCCATAAGATATTCTCCAAACTACTTGAGGGTTACAATTAGGTAGAGAAACTCCCGTCTTTTGTGATGAGTCAAAATAAACGTGACGGCAAGCAGCAGCAATCAGGATGAGTTGTAGCAGAGTGGGTGCATTATTTCCTACGACCTCCATAAACATAACCAATAAAGATACTCTCCGACCTCTTGTTCTGCTATTTACATCTTCACTGTCTTCCACCACATTGGGAACGTTGCAAGTATACTCTCCTCCCATACCTAAACCAACCACTGCTCTAGAAATAATGATCATCCAAAACATACCATAAGTACTTGTGCCGTTGGCTGAAACCGACAATATCGAACCCAAAATGACTAAACAAGAGCAGATTATGAGTCCTTTCTTTCTTCCGATAATATCAGCTAACATTCCAAACGTTATGAGTCCAAGGAATACCCCGTACAGGACACTTGTTCCCAGTGCAGACTGTAAAGTAGAGTCGGAATATACCGTGTAATAAGCATCTACGTACAGTGACAGAAGAAGACTGCCAACTTGGTACATATATCCGTTCACCAGAAACCCTAAAGCGGTCCCCACTGCGTTGAACCTGATATAGGACCAGTTTTTCTTATTCATGTCGACTGAAACGGTCTGTCTTCTTTGTCGTAACGTATTCAAAGAGTTTTCCATACTTGCTTGATAATAAGGTTCGGCAGCAATGTCAATAATATCTGTCATTGAGAGGCGAACCCAGTCGCAAACAAGCCACACCTCCAATCAACTGCGATTCCGTTGTTCAGTTTGTCTGTCGGACGTCTATTGGGATGACTGATCGATCCATTCCATATGCTTCTTGCCATTGCTTCAAACTCAGTCCGTTTTTCACACAAGTAGAGCTATGTACAAGGAAATCAATCATAGAAGAATTGAAGAATAAAACCAACTATACTATTGATTCATACTTATTTGTCTCTGCATATTCTCCTAGAGTGATGTCTTGTTTCAAACAACTTGAGCATCTGGAGTTTCCAGCTTGCCAACCATTATTAAGAAGCAATCAAGATTAAACATAGCTAACTAGTTAGCATTCCTTTTCTATTTCATAATTGTAGATATTTTGAAATTATTTGTACGTATCAGCAAGTTATCCTTGTGCCAACAGAATTGCGCCACAGTGAAATTGATTTGTTCCTTAAAAGGACTGCTTTGGAGTAAAAGAAATTCTACGAGATATATTTCTAATCGACATATGAGAAAACAACTCTCTGAATTTTCTTTTCTGATAACGTCTCACACAAAGGGCTTTGGTCATTCGTCAAGAGATGAGAAATGGAATCCACAGTAATGAAAATCTCAAGTTGAATAGAACGAGATTGGCTACTTTGTAGGGAAGGGCCTTAAGGTGAGTTGCAAGAGGCAAATAAGACTAGTGAACTGCAACGACAAATTGAGTAGCTCCTTTCTAGGCAGCCAATGCTATGGGCTATGTTTGTTTCTAGTACCCGTTTGTTCTTTCCAGTTTCTTGGGAACCGACAACCCTCCTTGATCGTCGACGAAACGGTCCGTTCATACACAAGCAAGTCTTCAAGAAACTAGTCATACGGAGCTGTCAAAATATGAATATGAACGAATTTGCAACTCCTACTCGTTTGTCGAGAAAGCGCTCAACTTCTCCGGACTATCATGGAATTCCCAATCCGCCTCCTGGAGAAAGACTCAAGTTGGAAGATTTGAGAGAGCGCTTAATAAGACAAGAAGAAAGTATTATATTTGCATTGGTAGAAAGAGCACAGTTTATGACCAATGATGTGAGAGTAGCCTTTCTTTGTTTTGAACAGTTTTGAGTTGTTTTCGTTAGCTTATCTATCGTCCTGGTGGAATCGAGATTCCCGGGTTCAGTGGTTCGTTCACGGAGTTTCTTTTATGTGAACTTGAAAAGGTGATTGGGAGTTGCAATAATAATCTATAGAGTGTCTTATGTCTTTGTTAGGGTTATGCTTTGGTTAGAAGATACACAAGTCCAGATGAACAAGCATTCTTTCCTGATATTTTGCCGGAGCCTATTCTTCCTCCGTTGTCTTTTCCAGAAACAATTGTTCCGAACTCAATCAATCTGAATTCCAAGGTTTGTTTTTCATTCTCTTTATATTAATTTCAGTATTCACCGAAATGTGAAAGATATACGATGTCTACGTGCAAGATATTGTTCCAGTTATTTGTGAAGTTGGAGATGATCAGAATTATGGTTCCAGTGCAATGTATGACGTTGCATGTCTGCAGGCAATATCGAAACGGATTCACTATGGCAAGTTCATTGCCGAAGCTAAATTTGGAGAGAATCCTTTGGAATATTCAAAGCATATTAAGAATGGGGATACGAATGCATTATATGAGCTATTGACAGATCCACAAGTAAGCTTTTCTATGAAATTGTATTCATGTAAAGGAGTGAATTCATGGAATTAGGTGGAAAAGCGATTGGCCAAGAGAGTGATCAACAAAGCTTCAGCTTATGGTAGAGATATAGATGATTCTGGAGCTTTAGACACTTACAAAGTAGAACCACAAATGATTGCAGAGTTGTATCGAAAGCATATCATTCCTTTGACGAAACAAGTCGAAGTTTTGTATCTCTTGCAGAGGCTATCAAGAAGGAGTTGATCATTTGGCTAATTTTGTTGGTAACAGCATCTTTCAGGGAACATGATAGTGATGTTAACAACTTGCATCCTTTTGGGTAATAAAAGATAGAACTTGACAAACCAAATGCTTGTGATAGCCAACCTAATGAGAAATGCTTCTGATTGTTGCAACTGAATTGTTCTCATTATGCATAGATACTTGGAATGTTTCATATTCTCTATTGAAGTCCTCATTTCAAGAGGCCTCTTGAAGCTCTTCTGTTTCCATAGAAAATGCGATATCCCATGCGGATGTCCGATTCCATTTGTTTTGTGTGGGGCGGTTGAAGCTTTGGTCTATTTCCTCACGACGTCGTAGCTAAATACGGAATGGATAGAGAAACAGGTGAACCTTCTGAAATAGAATTAACCACGTTAAGAATATCACAAGGTACCATTTCTTCTTCACCACCAGCCTCCAGTCCACTTTCACTCGGTGAACCTGTGGTTGACGGAAGTTTACCCAAAAGTAAGAAGAATGCTTCCTCACGTGAAGGTGCAGTACCATCACCAAAGGCCAAGGTTCGTGCACATATATGATTAGCAGTGAGGTTTTCTCACTATTCGATAGAACTCCTCCAACCTAAAAAAGAAGGAATCTAGAGAAGGTTTAGAAGTTCGCAAGTCGGACGATTTTTCTATGTGGTATAACCAGTTGGTGCAAAAAGCAGAATTAATAGAGTTTTACGATATTAGTGTATGTTTCGCATCGTTTATTTATAGAATGGTTGGATAACTATTTCAAGGGTTGTTATATCTTGAGGCCTGCCAGTTATAGAATTTGGGAAGCCATACAATCCTATTTTGATAAAGAAATCAAAAAGCTCGGAGTTGAAAATGCATACTTTCCCATTTTCGTAAGTGCTTCCAGACTGAATCAGGAAAAGGATCACGTTGCCGGATTTGCTCCGGAAGTTGCTTGGGTAACCAAAAGTGGAGATTCTCCTTTAGAAGAGCCTATAGCTGTTCGACCTACTTCAGAAACAGTTATGTATCCTTCTTTTGCCAAATGGATACGTTCACATAGGGATTTACCTTTGAAAATCAATCAGTGGAACAATGTGGTTCGTTGGGAGTTTAAACATCCTACGCCTTTCCTTCGCTCTAGAGAGTTTTTATGGCAAGAAGGGCACACTGCATTTGCTACAAAGGAAGAAGCAGATTGTGAAGTTCTTCAGATTTTGGAGCTCTATCGCAGTGTATATGAAGACTTGTTGGCTGTTCCTGTTATCAAAGGTAAAAAATCAGACAAGGAAAAGTTTGCCGGAGGTTTATACACTACAACTGTGGAAGCATTTATACCTCACAACGGAAGAGCTATTCAGGCAGCGACGAGTCATTGTCTAGGACAGAATTTTGCCAATATGTTTGATATTACTTTTGAAGATGAAAACAGATTTCGTAAAAAGGTATACCAAAACTCATGGGGTCTTACTACACGATCAATAGGTGTTATGATTATGGTGCATAGTGACGACAAAGGATTGGTATTACCACCCAAAGTAGCTCCCATTCAAGTTGTAGTTGTTCCTATTAGAATACGAGTCAATCAAGAAGAAATTAATCACTTGTTGGATCAGGAGTGTGAAACATACACATTACAACTTGAAAGGAGAGGTATTCGAGTCAAGTTAGATTGTCGAAACGATAAGACTCCAGGATGGAAATTTCATCATTGGGAGCTTCGAGGAGTATGTTTGCGAGTAGAAGTTGGAGTGAAGGAGATGCATTCAAATGAATTAGTTATTGTTCGTCGTGATACTGGAGAAAGGGTTAGTCATGAATATTTTCTTATATTGACTTGCAGTTTGCTGACTTTAATCACAGACTGTTGTTTCGAAGAATGACTTGTGTGAAAGAATAACACAATTGCTTGACACGATGCAAGAGGAAATGTTGTTGAGAGCAAGAAATATCCGCGATCATTGTATTAGTGTTGCATACAACTGGAACGACTTTATGACAGCGATAGATTCCAAACAAATGGTTCTTGCTCCTTGGTGTACAGAGACACGATGTGAAGAAGAAGTAAAGCGTCAGAGTATGGAATATTCAGCCAGTCGTGGATATGATTCGGTTGAAGAACAGACTAACCTAACTGGTGCTGTGAAAACGTTGTGTTTGCCGTTTGAAGAAGAGTTGAATAGATGGAATATCTCACCTTTATCTGCAGGAAGTCTTTGTTTTGCATGTCACTCTTCAGCCAAGGCATGGACTTTATGGGGAAGAAGTTATTGAATCATTATTCTTCTGTGAGAATAATCGAATGAATAAAAACTTATCATTTTGGCAACGTCCAAGCTTTTGGTTCAAGGTGAGAAAACAACTTGTTGTCTTTATATACACATACTCTTTAGAACCTCAGGTTGCAGGTGTTAGTGGAGCAGCTGCTGTAGGTTTAGGAGCTTTTGGTGCTCACGGACTGCGTGCGCGGGTTACTGACCCATACTTATTAGAAATATGGAACCGCGCTGCCAATTATCACCAAATACATAGTTTGGCTATTTGCGCTGCAGCTTATTGTGCAAATAACGATGGAAAACCCGCTTTTGTTGCAGCTTCTCTGTTTACTCTTGGAATTGCTTTGTTCTCGGGCTCTTTGTACACATTGGTACGTCTGTCTTTATGCAAGTTTGTATAGTTGTAGTGCTAACTCAACCAAAGACATTAACTGGAAATAGAAAGTGGGGTGCAGTTACACCTTTTGGAGGTTTAGGGTTTATTTTGGGGTAAGGCGCAGTGGCCCACTTCAACAGAAAGGTCTGATAAAGTGTATAGTTGGTTGGCGTTAGCAGTCCGAAAATAGTTGTCGTTACTTTTGATAGTCATAGTTACTTTTTTCTTTGTCGTTCGCCAAACAACGCAGAACCTATTCTAATGTTATTGCTTCCCATTACAACAGCTTCTTTCCAGTCGTTAGACATCCCCATGGAAAGCTCCAAGTTACTTTGTTGGCACTCCTTTTCCACTTTATCACGACATAACTTTAAAGTTTCAAAATCTTGAACCACCTGCGAGACATCTGGTCTTCCTATCGTCATAAGACCTTTAAGAGACAAGTGCGGACATGTTTCCAGAATACGTCTAGCCAAGTCAACCACTTGGCTGGCAGAACACCCTGACTTGGTCTCTTCGTTGCTGGTGTTTACTTGTAAATATATGTTGAAAGAAGAACGACCGACTCTCACACACTGTCTTTCCAAAGCATCAGCAACTTCTGCCCTATCCACTGTTTCTACAATCCATAGATTGTCAACGTCAAGCAGTCGCTTTACTTTATTGGACTGCAAGTGTCCAATAAAGTGCCACTGAATATCTTTTGGTAACGTTGCAGCTTTCTCTACCAATTCTTGCACATAGTTTTCTCCAAAGTGTCTATGTCCAGCATCATACGCTTCCATAATCATAGAAGGAGGTTTTGTCTTTGAAACTGCAACTATTCTGGGAATATCGTCTCCTCTACCACATTGCACACAGGTTTGCCGTACTTGTTCAACGATCCCACAAAGAGCTTGCCTTACCAAGCCTTGTTGTCTATCCTTTTCTGAAAAAGTATTGAGAGTTGTACACATTCGACACTGTCCAAAAGGTCGCCTTGGTGGTGAATACAAAACCCGAAGCGAGTGGCTTAAAAAGATCCAACAACTTTCAAATGGTCCTTTCATTACAGTCCGATTTTCACTTTGTAGAGAATTGTTGAACTTGTCATAAAAACAAATATATGAAATGCTTCAGGAATCAAGCCGGCGGTTGAAAAATAAGAGATGATCTGACCATAGTTCTAATACTTGATGGAAGCCTCAAGCGTCAACGATAACCATAGGGAAATGTATTTGTACATCTCTTATAAAACTGTGACCACTGCTTACTGTCTTCACAATATTCTTATAGTATTACATGTGTGTATATTGATTACTATTCGAACTAGTCATGGTTCATTTGTGCTAAAAGCTATTTCTATTTTTGTACATTTACACAAGTAGAAAAACGAAAAAGGTATCTGTTGTGTTTATTTCTCAATGAAAATATGTTGTTGCCACTTTGGGACAAAGTATAGGAATGTGAGATATAGTCCACATGAGAAAGCATAAAAGCTGCCAAGCGAATATTCTTCAGTAACAGAGAAAAAGAAATGTTTCTCCTATGAAACTCTGTGCATTGTCCATTGGACATCGAGGGCATGTCTAGTTTCTCCTCCACTTGTGAATCTTCATTCCATATTTTGGCGGTTTGTCAGTGGAATGGGTGGTGGAGTGTCCACTTGTGGAATCTTTTTGTACTTTGTTCAAAGTGACTCGTTACTTGCAAGAAAGAAACAGACCCCCTGGTTTAGGAATAAATACAAGAGAAGTTCTGAGAGGTTAAGTCGCTCTGTCCATACGCGTAGGGTTCATAACTATGTGGTTGTCTTGAACATGAAGACAGCAGAGTCTTCTTCACTCAAATTTAAATTTACGCAAAAGTCGGGAACTGCTTGTAAAGGAGTTCCAGTTTGGCTCGACGGAAATTTAGGAGTCTGCCCTATTTGTCAAGGCACTGGTAAAGTTCGTTGTTTTGACTGCAACGGCTATGGCATTCACCCGTGGGCAGTGGTTGACGAACGGTAAGCAGCTTCATAGATATGTATTTTTAGATGCTCATTTCTCACAGACTTGCTGGGGGGCAGCCCTGTAAGCTTTGTAAAGGTGCTCGAGTAGTGAGTTGTCCAGTATGTGCTCCTCAGTCTTACAAGAGTTTACGAGCCTCTGTTTTGGGTATTTCCCTGAGCCAAGCTGACAGTGAAGCAAGTGTAGATAACGTGCAGGACGAACACGATGATAACTGGGTCTTACAACCGACCAGCTTATAAGTTTTGATTTTCGTAGCAGCAACTTTTTGTGTTTGCCGTGTTCAATGAGTTGTGTATATAGGACTGTTTTTGAATTCTACCTCTAATGAAAGTTTGAAGACTTGAAAATGATGTATATAGTGAATTTTCGGTTGGTAAACTTTCTAGAGGTAGAGGATTCATACAACTTGTGTTGGTTAATAAATATTTGTGGTTTTATTCTACTGCAGTGGATAAGCAACAGATGTGGATATTAGATGCTTATTTCTCGTTGTTGACTTTTCATTACCTAGATTAGGAAAAAATATTGATCTCTTGAATGAAAAGAGTTGCCTCTTGTTTAGATAATTCCAAAAAGAAAATATTTTGTAAAACTGCTCCTTGCGTTTGATGAGACATATGGTGCGCCTGAGCAAGTTTTTTGAAAAATAAAGGTTCATAGAACCAATGGAACAGCTTATAGCTACTACATCCGTCTTTTTCCCAAAGATTGCAAACAACTAGACAATCAAGAGATTGAGAGATATCAAAGTTGACCGTCAAAGTGGATGAAAGGATCTTTGTTTATCTGCGATACTATGAAGAAGAGGCTCTGGTGTTGTCATCACCAGCCATTTTTCTCGGAAGGGTCTCTTCGAGCATTGGATGAATCTCCTTCTTATCCTATGAAAGAAGGAACCGATAGCCACGATATCCATTGTTCTCAAGATGAAGTTGAATATTTGATACAGGAAATCATTCAGTGGAAAAGCGTTGGTAAAAGCTATATAGAGAGACCGTGGGTGACTCTTTCATATGCACAGTCAGTGGACGGAAATATTGCGGTACCGGGAAGAAGAACCCATTTGAGCTGTTTACAAAGCACGATATTTACTCATCAACTCAGAGCATGTCACGAATACATACTAGTTGGTATAGGCACTGTGATAACAGACAATCCTCAATTGACTGTGCGTTATGGAGTAGACAGCAAACTGCAGTTATCTTCACAAAGGACAACAACTCCTATCCCTGTGATATTGGACTCTTCCCTCAAAATACCGATGGAGTCATCCTTGGTGCTTCGAGAGAATACTGTTAGTAGACCTCTTTTGTTTACAAGTGAAGCCGCATATGATTCCGAAAAACGAAAGGAAATAGAAAAATATGGAATACAAGTATTCTCCTGTCCACTATCAACAAGTCATCGTGGACTCTGTTTAGAATATATCTTCCGAAGACTTCTATGGCATCATCATTTACAGAATAATGATTATCAAAAACCTTGTCCTAGTGTGTTGGTCGAAGGTGGAGCCCAAATCATCCGTTCTCTTGTGCTCCAACCCTCTTTGATTGATCTTTTGGTTCTTACGGTATGTCCATTGTTTCTGGTAGATGGACTTCCGAGCACTCATTATCCACACAATGCCGTACAACAAACGAAATTCCAGTGGAAACAAGCAACTCTCGTCGGTAACGATATGATACTTGTGGGAGTGTTTGACCACGAGAAACCAAAAACTTAAGAACACTAGCAAGCGATATTACTTTTCCAACTTCTCCAGTTGAGCTAGTCGAGTAAGTATTATATCTTTCGAAGTTTCTACGATGTTTCCACCGCAAATCATTTCATCCAAAATAAGATAACATTTATAAAAGTTGTACATGAGATCCAGCTCAGTTGCGTCCCCAAAGTATTCATCTAATACCTATGAACAACAACAGTGAATTGAAACAGTAAACACCTCCGACGCTTACTTCCAACCATAAATGTATCCATTCCAACATGGCAAACTCATCATCATCCATATCGACTCCTACAATAAAGTACAGATTTGCATACCTTCGAAAGACGATTTTGTACTTTTGAAACTAAACCAACATGATGAGTACCTAGTTGGGCGGAGTATGTCAATCTTACGTTCATAAAATTGGGTGAGTTTTGATAGTCTTGGGAAACCACTTGAGCATATATTCGATCGATAAAAGCTTTCTTAGCTGGAGAAAGTGAACTCCCGTCTTCCACGTTCGTAAAAAGTCGATATGAAATAAACCGATTTTTCAAACTTTCTTTGGTTGTACGTTCCCGTTCTTTGTAATCTTTCTTCGTTTGATTATTATCCACGCGGTTGATAAAAGAACGAGAAGGTCGGGAAAAGTTTCCTTGCTCTTGGTCTAATTCCGACAAACCAATCAAGTCCACATTGTCTTGTGCAAGAGTTTTCCTATCTTCTTCTTTGGTGACGACCTCGGAATTGGGTACCGAGTGGCTAAGAGTTTCTGAAACATCTTCAGTCCAATCTATCAAAGCCGACCCTGAGGATGAGTGTGACAGGTTCCACGACTTTGCCCTTTCTACTCCTCTCTTTCTTTCAAAGTCACTCGTTGAGTTTGACTTTGTTATTTCGCCTCTACCACTGGATGCGAGTCGTACGAGCAAAGGATTGAAGGCAGTTGACTTGTCTATAGTGCCTTCCTTTCTAAACACCGGCTTTGGTATCCTTCCCCGAGCTCCTTGTTTAGTTGATACTTCATTATCGTGTTCTGACTCGAAGGAACAATAGAAACGACATAGTCTCACTTGTCCTCTGATATTCAGTGCAAGTAAGAAGTGAATCATGAAAAGGTCGTCGTCACACGAGTATTGAAAATGCCAATTCGTGAAGGCATCATTCTCTTTTCTATGATTTGGAAAGCCCACAATTCTCATTTTCGAGTTGCTATCACTCTCAAAGTTTTCAAGTGGTCTGAAGAAAAGTCAGTTCAGGACAAGTTCATTTTGCACCAAGTCTAACTCGTTTTTGAATCATCGATTGCCAAATTTTTCATGTCGGAAGATGCCAAAGTTGCACAAATAGTTTCATTAACAGGTTTATCAGTGGAACAGGCAAAATTTTTTCTGGATAGCTGTGGAGGAGACACAGAAGTAGCTTTGAATACTTATTTGGAAACAAGGCCTGACGAACACGTATCTTCTTGTGTTGACGAAACAGAGACTCAAGCAAGTTAAGTGTTAAAGGAGTCAGCCCCACCAAGAGAAACAGTTTACCAAGTACTTGCCCAATTGTTTCATCACTTTTTCATGTGTTGTTTACTCATATAGGAAAAACATATTATGACGGATAAACAAAGTACTTCTTCGAGGCAACCAAAGCGAGGTGGTGTCGCTACGCTGCGGGACTTGTTACCAGAAGAACCCTCTCCAGAAGAAGAAAGTGGGAAAAACTATTATGCAGGAGGAGAAAGAAGTGGACAAATGATACAGGATCCTCGAAGACCCCCCAGGAATGAGAATGAGCTTACCAGGAAAATATTTGAAAAGGCTATGCAGTACAACGAGCAACCTGAAGAAGATGTAGATTTCAGTAATCGACAACGTTTCACAGGTGCAGGCTATCGTTTGGGTGATGGAACGGAAGGAAGTAAGTAGACTTTGTTGAAGTGGAGTGCAGCTAACCTTTGCTTGATGATAGGTAGCTCTTCGCAACCAGTAGTAATGGGGAGGAAGAATGTAGTCAAAACACTAACTTTTTATAAGAATGGCTTTCAAGTAGATGAGGTTGGTTACTGAGAGTTTGTGCTTTAGAATATTTTTGGTTTTTACAGAGTCAAAAGGGTCCCTTGAGAGAATATGGTGATCCCGCCAATCAACAGTTTCTTAGAGAGGTAGAAAGTGGATATGTTCCACGTGAGATGGAGGAGCCTGGAATGGGAAATGTTTCAATCAATCTCGTAGACAAAAAGGTATTTTGTATGAATGCAAGCCGTTTCTTGTCATATTTGAATTTCTTAGGATGAGGAGTTTGTTCCTCCTAAACCGAAAGTGCAGCCTTTTACCGGTAGAGGATATCGGCTTTCTGAAGGACAGGGAAGTAGTTATGTAGCAACTTCTTCTGGGGAGTCCAACAGTTCGGAAACGGAACGTATGCCATCTGAGATGGATCCGAACAAACCGACTACTTCGATCCAAATCAGGCTGCATGATGGTACTCGTCTTGTTGCAAGGTTTAATGAAGACCAAACTTTGGGAGATATTAGAAGGTATTGGAACTGTGCATTGTTTTTGCACACTGTTTATCGTTTTGTATAGGTTTGTATCCAATGCAAGGCCGCTTCCATCCAATACCACTTTTGAACTTGGTTTACAATTCCCAAGACAGATTTTGTCAGAAGACTCGAAAACAATCAGTGAATTAGGATTGAAAGGATCTGTTATTGTTCAGACTTTAAAATAAGTTGAGTGTAATAAAGGTTGATTGCTTCTTGTTGGATTTCATATTTTCTGGACTTGGCAATGATTATTCCGGTACGTTGTTTCACTTGTGGCAAGGTATGTTTGTTGATTAGAGTTGTTAAAGCGGTAAACAAGAATAACGCAGGTTATTGGAAACAAATATGAACAATATGTCAAGTTACTCAACGACAAGGACTATACCGAGTGCCAAGCCTTGGACGAGTTGGGACTGAAGCGGTATTGCTGTAGAAGAATGCTTCTAACTCATGTAGACCTCATAGAAAAGCTACTTGCATATAATATTGCTGACCGTATGGCTGGAGTGCCGTGAGTGCGAATGTGACGTGCTATTTTATACAATACTTATGTTACCCAGCAGCAACCTCATTTCTATGTGTAGTTACATAAAAACGGCTCCAAGGTTGCTTTGCGTGATCTACAATACTTGAAATATTCACTAGCATTGTAAGGTCCGCTGGTAGAGCTTATTTTAGCGTGACTGAGTCGCGACAGTTACCATAAGCGGGCACTGTGCTTTTTAACCTCACGCCAATATAGAAAATGCAAGACTTTTCAACTTGCCTAGTTTTGTAGTCTTCAAATAATCGTTTGAAACGTCTGGTAGTAAGGTACGAAGCAAGTTGCTCCCAAACACACTATGTTATGGGCGTCGCTTTTCCAAAAAGAACTAGTCACTCGGAAGTGATATGTATCGTTTATACAGACTCCAAAGCCTTTGCACAACTTTTACGAAAGAAAGCATTTCTTCATCGGCGTTTATTTTTTTCTATTCTTGGCACATTGCTTGTGTCAAAAATGACTATTGTCATAGAAAACTGGAAACCTGATGCCAAAGTCTGTTATCCGTTGATACTTCTTGAAGGAAGGTTTGGAAGTCATTGGCAAGGTTAAACGGCAGCTGATAACTCCATCTCATAGTTGTTGTTGTTCTGCACGGTTCATTCGGATTCATAAGAAGGACAGTGAAGAAGCAAACAGTAGGTTTCCTTGTTTCAACGGCACTTTCAAGGCTTTGTGCCTGTTGAACAAAGGAGTCAATAAAGTTGGTTTTGTTTTCCATCTTTTTATTCATTTGATGTTTTAGTTGAAACTATGTACCTATACGGAATCAGACGATTGGTTAGAAAGTGTTGAAACAGTTATTTCTTATTTTTGTGAAAAACCCCGTTTTCGAGTTCGCTTAGTGTATGGCTTGACGAGAGACGGCGACGGCAGTTTTCAAGTTTCCTCATCGACTTGTCACACTCGAGGAACAAGCGTTCAGGGCGAAAGAAGAGTGGCTATAGCTGCTCTTCTTATCCAAACTGCAACCGCTGAGTTTCTGTATAGACAAGGGTTGGAAAGAAAAACTTTTGTTTTTGACCAACAACACGTTTCTGCCATACCTCCTGTGACAACCTTTCGTTTTTCGTTTACAAACGAGGAAGCTTTTCGTTTGCAAGACGGCTCCTTATGGTCTACGATTCACGAACAACTAAAGGTTTTGCCTGATCGAGAAGATACTATTGACTTGGTTGTTATGTCTTTTACGAGATATGACCCCGATTCGAAAGTTGTAAAAGCTCATACTGCACTTGGTGGTGACAGGTTAGCACTATTTGGCGGTGGTTGTCTTTACAGTTGGCCTGAAGCGATAGAACAAGTCGTTGAACGCTTTCTGGATGGTCGTCCTTGTGACAAGTCCTTATTCGATGATAGTGGAGGACGAGGTAAAATGTGGTCAGTTACTTCAACTACGATAGGAGCACTGCTTCATGAACTCGGACACTGTCTTTCTTTGCCACATCCTACCGGAAAGCTTGGATGGAAAGGAGGTGGTATCATGGCTCGTGGCTTTGGTAAGTATTTCGAAGCAACAAAGGATACTAAGAGTTTTCAATAGATCATTTCAATCGGCTGTTTGTGGGTTTTGAAGATGGAAGAGTCGTCACTCGATCTGAGGAACCTTTTTTTGACCGCAGTTCTGCTATCAGATTATTCTATCATAAATATTTCAATGGGATGGGTTATTATTATTGTGCATCACCTACACCTGCAACTTGGTGGAACCAACTGATGGGTCCAAATCAAATAAAGCTATCGCGGGATACGGAAACCCATGCTGTGACCATCACTGCTCCATTAGGTATTCGTCATATTGCATTTCTCGTCAATGGTGATCAAGCTGATCATGAGGAATACTGTTTATCGGAGCCTCCACCGAGCAACAGGACGCTTATGCCGGACAAAGCATTGATAGAGCAACGACTACATTTACAAGATATGCCAACGATAGAGGTTGCAATAAGTGTGTGCGATAACCATGGTAATATCGTCATTCGGAAACTAAAGGAAATATGATACTTGTACCCTATTGACACCTTGATAGCATCGGTTGATACGAATATTTCCTCTCCTTTATAAAGACATGTGGTAGGTTATTCCTTACCATTCTCTATTCTATCAACTACTTGGGGCTCAATTTGTCTTTCTTTTGATAATGTAGAGCTTGGCAAAACTACTTCCAGCAACTGCTACTCATTGCCATTTGAGGGTGCGTGGGAATCCTTGCCAAAAATTCTTAGAGGCCTTGCAAGTCACTTTTCTTCCAGTGAATGTCATCCATCACAGAATTACCTTTAAAATGTTTGTAGGAGAGTTGTTCTATTTCGTGAAATTGATGGTGTGTATGGTGCATTTGGCTTTTCATAGAAATAGGACTAGGCACAGTTTGGGTGTAGGTGAAAAACAAGACCAGAGTTGCCTTTCAACAAACCAGGACAAACTCAAAAAAGGTTGGCTCTATACCCTCAAACAAATATTTCAATGCAGGCCAAGTAAACTACATCGGCCCAAAGATATCTCTTTGGAAGACTCCTTTCATGGACCATCAGAGACACAAGTTCCAGAAAGTGAGAACAAACGATTGAGACTTCCAGCAACTTGTGACTTGGCAACACCCACAAGAAGAAGACCTCTATCTCGAGAAGAACTGAGCAATCTTGTATCATTGCTATCTATGGATGAATGGAAAATGCATAAACTATAGCAGAAGAATAATAAAAACTCTATTTCAGTTGGACAAAGTCTCCTTTATGCAAATGGAGTATCTCGATGATGAGGAACAGAAAAATCCAGCTCAGGACCCACTGGAACTATACCAAAAGGATTAATAGTCTATATGATTCTAAGATATTTTCATCTCAACAAAATCATTCAACAACCCTACCGGATGACTCGTATAATAATGTTTCTTGATATGTTCGAAAGAAACGGTGTCTTTCACACCTGGTAACTGATACATGTCCAAAGTAAACCTAACTTCTAGTTATTGTGATACCAAAATGAGAAAACCAACCAACCCATGCAAGTTGGGAAAAGAGTACAGAGGTCGAATATTACATTTGAAATGATACTGATAAACAATATCAAATCGAATGAGAGTCGTAAATAATCGAATGTCTGCTTCAGTCACTTGGTTTCCACAGAGATAACGAGACTTTGAAAGTATTTGTTCCAAATGTTCAAGCTCATTAAACAAAGAGGTCACTGCTTCTTCATAGGCTTCTTGTGTGTGAGCAAAACCTGCCTTGTAAACTCCATTGTTTACATTCTATCGTTCCCCTAAGTACCGTCTAAAGTAACGTGCACAAGACTATCACCTACGTCGTATACAACACTGTTGATTGCATCAATTTTAGATGCAAGTTCCGATGGATACAAATCCAAAGCAGGATTTTTAGCATACTCGTTGAATTCGCTATTGAGCATACGAATTATTTCTGCAGACTCTAGTAACATCCCGTCCGAGATGAGCATTTTGTGACAGGACAAATTGACTCACCGTTATTCACTATGGTCTTTTTCTTCTTATCCCATAAAATAGGTACCGTAAATCTTCCGTCATATGCAGGATCCACTTGAAAATAAATGTCACGGAGTCTTTTTGCGCCATTTATTTCATCAGGAGTACAGAAAGGAATATTCTCTCCTGGTTCTACAAATCTCCAGCCCATACCGTCCATATGGTAGTGTACTACAGTACAACCTATAACAGTTTCCAAACCTTTAAGTTTACGAACAATGAGTGTTCTATGAGCCCAAGGGCACGCCAGGGAAACATATAAGTGATATCTGTCAGGCTCTGCTGCAAAATCCGCAGATTTTTCTCTTGAAATCCATTGGCGGAATTGGGACTCTCTTCTAACAAACTGACCCTTTTGATTGACATCATCCATAGCAGCTTTATGTTGTTGTTTTCTTTCCATAAATATATTGAAACGATGAGCGCTCTTCAACCACCTCTTACAAAGTCCAAAATGTCTTTTAGGAATATTTCCCACAACCACCCAATGAATCAATGCCATCGATTGCTTTCGCATTTTCTCCTCCAACATGTATAAAATAACTTACTTTCCTATTCGAGGAAGAGCAGAACATATTCGTCTATTCTTAGAAGATCTCCAAATACCATATGAAAGCAAGGTAATAACCTTTGAAGAGTGGGAAAGTTACAAATCCAAACATATTGGTACACTGGAACTTCCTTTTGGACAGTTGCCTATTTTTCAAGACGGCAATCTGCAGTTGGCACAAAGTGGAGCAATTGCCAGACACTTGGCCAGAAAACATGATAAATATGGAAAAACAGCTGAAGAGAAAGCTTTAAACGATATGCTGTTTGACATGGCTGTCGATATCCATAGCGTATATCTTAAGCACATATATGATCCTCAGCGGAAACAGAAAATGAACACATTTGTACAAGAAGCCAGAGGAAAACTGGAATTGGTGGAGAAGTTTGTGACTCACAGAGGAAACAAATTTACTGTTTGTAACGAGCCCACTCTTTCAGACTATTATATGTTTGAGGTGATGGACATTCTTTTGAGAGAAGAGGTGAGTTGGTATAAATATTTTTCAGTTCAATTGGCAGTTTACTTTTTTGAATAGAACAAGATACTTGATTCGTATCCCAAGCTAAAAGAGATCCATAGTCAGATGAAGAATCGTCCTAATATAGCTGCATTCTTAAAGTCTGATCGTCGGTTCGACAAACCTGTTCCAGTATCAGATGCTTAAGTTTTATTTGTAATGAGTACAAAGAGAGTGTGTTGTTTTTGTGCTTTTTCTATTTGAATGAAAATACTTTGTTTTTTGCGGACATGAAACTTGTACAGAAAATGATTTGTAGCCATGGAAATTGCCCAATTTCCAACTTGCAACTCAATCAGAATTTGTAACTATACAAAATAATGTTGCAACAAACAAAAACTTTAAAACCAGTGGATATTTCTTCCGAGGCAAATAAAACTCTCGTAGAGTTCTTTTAAAAGTTTGTTTCAAAACGAAATAGAAAAACAATCCAGTTAGTCTTCCTCGCTAAGAGAGAATTCAATCAAGTGTGAATGTATTCTTAATGAGAATGAGCCAAGCTTGAAAAATAAATGACCCACATCACAGTAACCGTATTCACCCACAAAACCCGAAATGTTAAAGGAATCACTGTAAAAGTTATGCACTGAACGAGAGGCCAAACTTTCCAGTTGGCATACATAGTTGGCCAAAATTTGTGATTCAACTTGTCGACAATCTGATGCCAATTATGCCCTTCTAAAACTCCAGTACCCATGAAAAAGGTTATATTAAAGAAGGCAGCAGCAAAAGTCTTAATCAGGTTAAGCTAGAGAAAAGTATCGAGAAATAAAAACTTACTTGATCCAAGACAATCTTTTTCAAAAATGCCCAACGACCGCTTGGAAAGAGACGTTCGAGTATTAAATACCAGTTATGAAAAAAAGGTCCCATAAAGATCAGACCCCAAAAACCTAAGGCAAAAGTCCTTCGAAGATTCCATTGGAACCAGGATTGCCCTCTTTGTTCTAGCCACTGTGCTATTAGGTCACTTAATGCATTGATGAAAGAAGTCGTAATGGCCTTGGTCAAGACTGGTCTTTCTTCTAAAGCTGAAATATAGCTCAGATAAAGAGAGATAAAGGGATTGTTGCCACCATCAGAACCTTGACTGGGTTGCTTATGACCTGAGTTATTACCACCGCCACTACTTCCACCCAAACCACTGCTGTTGCCGTGCAACCGAATATTTCTACTTGAGCCGAAGTATTCTCCAGAAGGAATATTCAACTTATCCTTCCAAACTGGAAATCTGATCGAGTGTCTTCTAAATACACAACTCAGGTTGAAATATTCTCGTTGTGTATTTATCTTGTTCCTGCAATTGCTATATTGATAAGAATATGGAAAAGGTAACGAAATAGGTTTGGGAGTTCCACTGACTAGAAACGAATACATGTTGCTGGAATGGATTGCCTTCCAACGTCCCTTTTTGTGAAATCGATTGTTGGTATGATTTATTTCATTTCGTGCTTTACACACACACACACACACACATATATATATATATATATATATTATATGAACAAGATGTTTTGAAAAGAAAAAGGATTGGCAGTTTTCGCCAAGAGAATTTCAACTTTTCTTTGAATAAAACTTATGAAACCAAATATCTCTCACAAGAGAGCATTTTCTATGATTCACCAATTGAAAGAATGATTACAGTCGTCAAGCAAGTTTAACAACTTCATTAAAAGACATTTAGAATTCTCTCCTACTGAAACGGTTGCCATGATACGTCCTCTTCTCTACAAGACCTTCCTTTTGTTCGTTGACAATTCCCATTCTTTCATTATTTTCATTGATCATTCAGGCGTTATGAAGTCCTCGTGGAATATTTTGAGGAGTAGAAACCTGTTTGTAAAGGGTGAGTCTGGTATAAGGGAATATTTAAAACATTTGAATAGTTCGTATCACGTCCAACCTTGCTATGTTGGTCGCCTTTATTCACGATATGGGCTCAAACATCGCACACTGGCGACAACCAACGAGGAAGCCTTAAAAGTAACTGAAAGTACAGCTTCCACGACAGAGATTCTGAGTTCTGCTCGACGATCTCTAACAAATGCTCTTAAAAAGGCCTTGGAAAGAGAAGATTTTGAGCAGGCTATAAGACTTATCGGTTCAGTACCAGGAAAGGCTACTTTTCAATTAAAGGAGCTTGATCTCATTCCTTATGAACGATTATCCCAGACTCAGTTGCAAGAACTTTCTAATGCTTATGACTATGTGTTTCAACGAGAGACGTCTTATGAAGCCAATATAGAAAGAATTTTGGACCTTTATCTTTTAGTGAAAGACCCACAGAAAGCTATCCGTATTCTCCACATTGCTGGGTCCAGTGCCACTCCTGAAATGGGTCTCAAAGTGTTGCAAGTGTGTGCTGCTGCTGATTCGATATCTTCTTTATTTGAATGTCTGGAGAAATTGGTAAGCTGTGGAGTTGTTCCTGAAGCCGAACATATCAAGTTGGCTTTAAGTGTTTTAGAAACCAAGTCTAGAGAACCTCATGTTAAGAATTTGTTGGACTTTGCAGATCGCTCTAGTGTTTCTATGGATATTTCATTGTACAATGCTTTTATGTTTTCCTCCTTTCAAGCACTTCGATATAGAGATGTGATGGAATTCTTGCGAAAGATGAATCGCTTTCATTTGTTTCCCAATGAGTATTCTTATAGTCTTTATCTGGCTGCGTTGATATTCCGTGACAAGTTTCGCCAGGGCTTTGAACAGTTAGGAAAATGGGAGTCAAGAGGAGTATTTACATTATGTCCGACACTCTTTCGTGTGATGGGCGAATTGGCATTGGCTCCTTTTCAAATGGAAAGAATTGTAACTTTTCATGGTGATATTGTAAAAAGTGGTAGAAAGTTGGACCTTGAATGTTCCAATAGTTTGGCAACTTTTGCTAGCTTTCATGGACATGTATATCAAAGTTTTCGAACTTGGAGACATCGAAGAGAACAATCCTTGGATTTTGATACCCATACTTTGAATGCGATACTTTTAGGATGCGTGAAGAGTAGAAGATTTGACTTGGCTCAGATAGCTTGGGATAGTTTCAGCAGTTATGACATCGAACGAGATAGTCATTCATTTTCATTATTCATTGCTACGATGCTTAGCTCCCTTTGTCCTGACAAGTTTGTTTTTTCCTTTAGTAAGGATCCTGCGGCTGACTTTCTTTCAGATACTAAGAGAGTGGAGGAGCTTTTAACGCTTTGTAATGATAGTCAAGTGACTTTGGATGAAAACGATGCCAAGGCTTTACTCATGGCTAGTTTTCTGAGTAATAAGAATAACTCAAAGTTGCTTCCCTCCTTGGTTAAGAATACCCGTATGAATACCAATGTGTTGGAAGACTTTGATAGGAAGTTGCAGGAAGAAGAAGATTTTGATATGAATACCTCCAAAGAGATATTTGCAAATACATTTACCAAAACATTTCCTTACTTTTCACAATGTTTTCATGATTCACAGTCTTTGGTGGATATGTTTGTCAGTTGAATAAAATAGGACCAGTGGACTATTGTTCTATGTATGATTTTAGGACAGACTTTCAGTCCTTGAGTTGTACAAGAGATGACCTTTTAGAACGTCTTTAGATGAAATCAAGGCATTTTTGGCATATTTTCCTCACAACATTTGAGTTTCACAATGAACGACAGCGTTTACAAATAAATGAGTCATTTCGTTGTACTACACAATATAAGAAATTTCTCTTCTATTTCCCTATTGTATCCATCTTCTTTTATAAAAGATGACTAGAAGAAGTACCACTTCGATCTGTCATATAGAAACGAGTGCTCATGAAATGCTGACTCTCCTGCTATCATCTGTCCATTTACAGTTGGCTTACAATGAAAACATTTTTGGAGCAATAGCTATGGGAGCTCTGTAATTCGTTACAGAGTTTGAAGTTTTTGGAAGTTTGAGAAATATATGTTGGAATAGACAGATATTGTTTCCCTTGTAGTTTTTCATGGCAACTTGTAGATGTACTTTTAGAAGACTTTCGAGTTACTTGACTTTACGAAGACTGTGTGAAGGAAGACAATCTTCCGATGGGAGACACAACTTTGAGAAAATTATGTTTCAATATAAACCAGTGGCCTTTGCTGGAACTCTAGGAAATGCGGGTAAACTTGACGCAAACTTCAACGTTCCCTGTAACGAACAAGTGGAAGGTGAGAGTTATCCCAATTGGACTACCACTGAGGAAACAAGGGGACAAAGAGAGCAGTGTCGAGAAAATTCAAGATTGGAGAGAAAAGTATTTGTGAGCATTAGAAGATTATTGTATAGAGACGATTGGTTTCAACAACGCAAAATACTCAAAGAAAGATATCCTCGTTACAAGTTGATGCTTCCTTTGGTATGTATAGTTACGCCTGAAAGTACATGGGAACAAGAGTTGCTTCAAGTATCTGGCCATCATAGCAAATTGAAATCTGTCATATTGGAATCTGTCAGCGACGAATCCCGTTTCAACTGGTTGATCGACAAGTTGAGTTCTAGTGAGCTTATTCAGCAGATTGATAAATGCACAATGCTTCAGATTAGTGAATCTTTGCGTAAGAAGCAAAGATACCGCGACTGTTTGTTGCTATGGGAAAGATGGGAAAAGTTAGTTCAAGCCAAGGAATGGTCGGAATGGAAAGATATCAGAGAAGTTCTTCACGAACTTATTCTATGCTATAGTGGCATGGGAGTTGAACCTCAAGTGGATTATATCGCAAATATCTTATTGAACGAAGATGATGTCGATAGTGAGACTGCTTCTGTCTTGTTTGATATATACACAAATGAGACGCATGCTCATTTAGTAAATGTTATCAAAGCAATGCAGCTATTATTGAAATGCCCAACAGAAAAGCAAACTTCGGATATTACTTGGCTTCAGTTAGCTAAAGCAATGGTGACTGAAAATCCCTTGGATCATGGAAAGTGGGCGTTGCTTTTTATCAACCATTTGGACAAGGAGCGTCAATTGAATTTCTTTAATCACTATCTTCTCAGGCTATCACATGTAGGTCGACATGATCTTGGTCTGGATGCTCTACAAGAAATGAAGAATCGAGGTCTACAGCCCGATGAATATACTGTCGCTGCAATTATGCGAGCTTTTACGAATAGCAATCACTATCAAGAAGCCTGTGAGGCATTTGAGAGCATGCAGAAGGAGTTTCATGTCAAATACGGTGATTTTGCATTATCTGAATTGTTAATAGCTGTTTCTAGAGATGGGCAGTTGAACTCTATTTTAGGTGTTTTGGATAGTTTACTTCAACTAGGCCATAGACCAAGCAATGCTGCAATAAGATCCATCCTTCTTGAGGTTGCAAATAGTTGTGGTATTGATGAAGCACTTGCATCAGTAGAATTCATTGCTAGAAGGAATGTTCCTATTTCATCTAAAGTTTTGGACCAACTTTTACTAGTTGCTAAGAACAGTGGGGAATGGAAGTATGCCAGAATAGTATTTTGGCTTTATTCCAAGTATGGAAAACTTCCAAATTACTACACTTTTGAGTTGTTGATGCGTACATTGACTCGACATTCACGCGGAGAGCGTATGATCAATCGTGTACAACCGGGTCATCCGTTGCTTTCTTCAGACAATAGTGAGGCAGCTAGAATCCTTGCTGATCTTTCAGAAATGTATAATTGGATGTTGCGAGCAGGAGTTTTTCCTACGGCATGGATTGTTCGAGAGATGATAAGAGCAGCTGCAAGTGGTGGTCACCCAAATGTTGCAAATGAAGTATTGTTTTATGCTTCCAATGTCCTTGGAGTCAATCCTACCGAAGATAGTTTTGAATTTTTGGTCAATGCCTATGCCAAAGTGAACGATATTGTTGGTGTGAGTAAATCAGTGCGGTTAATGAAAGAGAAGCTTGGCAAGCCGTCGTTGAGAGCTCTGAATATTTGGATGCGGAGTTGTTTACGAGTAGGTGACATTGCACTTTGCCAACAGATCTTTGAAGAGATATTGCTATACGGTTATGATCCAAATGAACATACCTTTGCTTGTCTCATCGCAGCTGCTGGAGCGGAAAGGAATTTACAACGAGGACATGAACTACTAAGGAAGATGATTGATAAAGGACTTTATCCAAACAGCTCAGTATATGTCACGCTTTTGAAAGCGGTTGAAAGTTGTCAACATGTAGTTTCGAGTGAGTTTTTAGAGTTTCTTTTTCAAGGTTTGGAAAGAGGAGATTGGCAACCGGATGGATATTTATTGGCAAGGTTGATCAGAATTGGATATCACCAGCAGCAGTTTTATGCCTTGGAAAGAATTTATCATCTTTTAGAGAAGAATAGAAACAACATTGCTTTGAGTCAGCTACAGTTGCCCTTGTACGAACTTGTAAAGGGAGCGCTATCTTTGGGCTGTAGTTCTTGGGCTGTTGATTGGATTAGGAAGTTTGCATTTCAGTTAAATGTTCGACCTACAAGTGCTTTACGATATGCTGCCATTTACGAGTGGTTGCGATTAGGTGTGATAGAAGCAGCCAGAGATGCAGTTGTATGTGCGACTGCAGAGACTTGGAACAACAATACAATAGAAAACATTTGGTCGCAAGTATGGAAGGAGATGGGAGATGAGAGAGCAACACCTCTTTCCCAAACGGACAATGGCAAGGACAAGAATGACCTTTATCCTCATTTCTTACAACGTGTGAGACAATCTGTTCAAGAAAGTTTGTGTAATATGTGGCACAGTGCACAAAGTGGGCATGTGGATGAGTTTTGGAAGCAATGTAGTAAACGCAAAGATAATTCTCATCCGTTGCAACTTTTTTCGTCGAGTCTACGATTGCACAGGTTACCCAGTTTTGATGAAGGTTGGTCATCGAGTTGTTTAGAATCCATTGTGCTTCATGAGAATCCAGTTTGTTTTTCTGACAAAGGTCTTACCGACCCACTTATTGTTATAGCAAATGCTGGCCAAGAAATGCAGGTTTCTCGAATGAGCCATACCGGGTTTCCTATGAAGGGTTCACAACCATTGTTGTATCTTCCTGGTGGAGGATCTTTCGCAGCTTGGAATATTTATATAGAAACTTGCTTACTAGGCCCTGTGTGGCTTCGACCTTTGACTGGTCAAATAACAACAGATGAATATATATTGCGGAGATTCGAGTCCGTTTTCAGTGTATATAGTTTGGAGGCGATGTATGCGATAGAATATCTTGAAAACAAACAAGCATTTGTATCTGAATCATTGGTTAGACAAGTTTTGGATCGCATATCTTATTTACAGCGATGGAAACCGAATAGAATTTGGAGTCAGGCCTTGCAAAGTTTGTCCCAACGTAAAAAGGACCGTTTACCATTTCGGTTTTCGGGTCTTTATGAATAAAACAACTGAAAACATGATTTGCCTTTCAACACAAGATCAGAGAGGCACCAGTGGTGCATATTGTGGTTGCCACATGTGAGAAAGTAAATACTGGTGCAGAGTCATCTTCCTAGGAGGTTCTGCAGTTGCAAGTCCATCTTCATAAGCAACTTCTGCGACTGCTGTGGCAACTTGTAAGGAAACATTTCGAAGTTCTGACAATGGTGGAAATAGACGTTCTTTATCTTCTCCACTCAAACTGGAGATACGCCTGGCTGCTGCTTGAAACATATCTTCTGTAATATGTGATATACGACAGGCAGTGACTGCTAACCCCATACCTGGGAAGTTGTAAACATTGTTACACTAGCACATTATCATCTGAAAGATATTCAAATAGAGATAGACTTACTTGATTGATGGGATATATTCTTCCTTGATACTCAACATCATCAAATGGACTTCCACTAGCAAAAATAGCACGTCCACCTGTCCATTCAATAGCTTGTGAGGCGGTACACTCAGCATGATCCACAGGATTGGAAAGGGGAAAGATAACAGGTCTTTCCACATGTTTCGTCATTTCACGAATGGCCGTTTCTGTAAATATGCCTCCAGCACCGCTTAAACCCAAAAGAATGGTTGGCTTCACTGTTCGAACAACTTCTTCCAAGCTACTGCCATCTTGTAAGTCGTCTCTTACAAATCGTGCTTGAGTAGGAGTCAAACCAACTCTACCTCTACCAAGGAGACCTTTATCATCCAACAACCAAAACTGACGATAGGCTTGATGCGAACGTAAACCTTCCGTTTCCATACATTGAATGATTGTCTCACATACACCCAAACCTGCACTTCCTGCACCTACACAAACAATTCGCTCTTTACAAATATCTTTTACAGCAAGTCCTCTCACTCGCAAAGATGCCAAAATGGATGCCAAAGCAATACTTCCGGTACTTTGAATATCATCATTGAAACAAAGATATTTATCGCGATACATCTCTAACAGTGGATATGCCACCGGATTGGCAAAATCTTCAAACTGAACCATCACTTGCGGCCATCTTGAATAGACAGCCTCCATAAACTCATCCACAAAACGAAAATATTCATCGCCAGTGATACGAGGCTCGGCAATTCCTAAATACCAGGGATCCTTCCTCAATGTTTCGTTGTTCGTTCTGTCCTCATTCAATCCATGTCTGTGCACATTCCCTTTTTAAACTACTTACCCGACATCCAAAACTACTGGCAATACTCGGCGTGGATCGATGCCACCACCAGCAACATACAACGCCAACTTGCCAATTGGAATCTGAATACCATTTGCACCAAGATCACCTAATCCCAGAATACGGCTCCCATCTGTAACAACAATGACATCTACTTGTTCTTGCGGCCAGTTCTAAACGAATCCATAGATGGTTATGCTTTCACTTGGGTATATAGGATGGTTGCCTTACGTAAACCATCGTATTCATGCAACCTCGATCATATTTAGAAAAATACATTCCTCTGGGTCTTCGGAAAATAACTTGCGATTTCTGAGAAGCCAATCCGACGCTTATGAATTTCAATCCAAAGTCAACAGTGAAAAAAAATAAATACCTACGTAGGAGTATAAATAATGGGAGCAATTTTCTGAAAGTGATCAATCAAAACTCGATAAAAAAGAGTTTCATTCCGATCTAGCAAGGACACCAGAAAGTCGTATTTATTAAGAGGGTCATGGAGAGCGTCTACTCGGCTAAGAACTCTCTCAGCTTGTACATCAAAAGATTGTACTTTGGGGGGTACTAAACCACGAATTCCTAGTCTTTCCCGCTCATCCCAACTGAATGCAGCGCCTCTGTTTGTAAAAGGATCTTGGATGACTTCCATTCCTCGATGTCTTGTGCGGTAGACTACAGGTTTAGGTATCTCTTGTTGAGAATCTTGCCTTCCAAAAGCGTCTTCTGTAGAAATAAAATGAGAAGGACGCTTTGGCATATACTGGATTGTACAACTTTCTTTGGTGTTGGATATTTGAACAAGTTTGGCATACTTGCTTGCTTGGTTCACATTCCGGTAAATATGACGCCAAGTCATTTTGGAATTTTATGAAGATGACGCAGCAACTAGTGAGCCTTGTCTCGCAACTTTGGCAAACAACCTATACTAGACACAAGAAGTTGCTCGAGTTGATTGAAATGTGATTCCTTTGCGTTCAGAACTTAAAACGTTATAAAATTGAGTAGGTAGAAATGGTCTATTTTATAAGTGAAGAATTGGCGAATATTTGATTTCCTGTTATCAACTTGTTTGATGATGTATCTGCACACCCGTTCCTCCTAATACTATTTCAAAACAACGATAGCTATGAGGAGTTGAATGTAAAGTGTTCAATAATTTATCGACATGTTCAATTGATTTCCCATAATCAATTAAGATAATAGCACAACCTCCGCCTCCAGCTCCAGTTAGTTTAGCACCTTCGAAACCAAACTGTTGAGCAATGGAAATAATATCTTCCAATAGTGGGTGACCCACACCCATCGCATTGAGAAGATGATGATTGGTTTTCATGAGCATGGCAAGTTGTTGAGAAAAGATGTCCGATACAAGACTTGATGCCGCAGAATGAGTAAACTGAATAGCAATTTCATCCATACAAGTCAGAATAGGAGAAATAATTTGAGGAAATTGTTGGTATCTTTGACGTACTTGAGATACCATCTTTTGGGTGCTACGAGGTACACCAGAATCAACTACAATAAAACGAAGAATATCGGAATGTACTTGAAAGGTTTCTTTCTTTCCATTCCGATAACTAAGGAAACCTCCAAATGTTGCAATTGTATTATCCATTCCAGAAGGAGTTCCATGCAGAAATGTTTCACAAACAAAGGCCCAACGGTTGATGCTTTCCTTCAAGGCTCCAGAAATATCTTCCGATAACTGCTGTGAATGAATATCACCGGAAAATACCAAAAGAGAGGTAATGAGAGCCACAGAAAAGGATGCTGAAGACCCAAGGCCAGCACCAACAGGAATCTGCTTTCTCTCTTAGCACAACAAACACCACTCTGACCTATACACTTACCTGTGACTGCACTGTCACCGACAATCCCTTTGTGTTCTCTGTTTCCTTTGAATAAACCAAAATAGTTAAATAACAAATAACAAAAAGAAATACAGCAGCACGAACAGCTTGAGTCGCAGATAAATAAGAAGAATGACTCTCCAAGTATTCCTCAATATTCTTCATCCAAGAATCCTTGTTTCCTCCTTGTGAAAGAAAATCCTGAAAAGATGAAGAGAGAAAGCAAGGTGGCTTTGAAAGGCCACCATTAGTAGTATCTTTCACATTCCACTCAATCTCAAGTAGATTTTCAAACAGTTTCTTCGAAAAAGACGGCAAAGAAACAATATCCAAAACTACTAATTTATCTTCTCTTTCAAATCCTTCCAACTTGATGGCAATTGTACCCTCGTTGTTCTCTTCTAAAGAAATGAAAAGACGTTTATCGATGGCTGCTGCAACTGCAAGCTTCCCGTAAACAACAGAGTGCTCACCAAACAAGATAACTTTACCAGGTGCGCTAACTACTACTCTCTTTCTTTCCATTATATGCAGCACAAGCTATTGCAAAAAGTATTTAAGCTCCAGTTGAACTGGCGCCTATTGCTAAGATGCTCTCCTCCATTCCATCGCGAATGGGACTTTTTGTGCATAGGCTGCCCTTTGTATTTTATTTGGGTTGGCAGATAAAGAAAGAGGATATTCTAAGAGTTAACGTTAAGAAGAACTTTAGACTGCTTGAATTCATCGATACTTGAAAAATCCACTATGCTAACTTGATAGGTCACTTTGATGAGAACAAGTATGCCTTTATCAAGAGTTTGAGTGTTATTTTGACTGCCGCTAGAATGGTATCCAATGCCTACATGAAATAACTCATAATCACACCAGAAAACCAATATCTGCAGCTGTAAAGACAAAGTCAAGGTCCAAACCTTTTATTTGGAACAGAACAACAATACAAGATGAGAAAACTAGACACTCGTGGTGTCTGTTGAACAGAAGAGCCTGATACGCACAAGGCATAATCAACCAAATAATTGAAACAGGTATTATTGAAGTCTATTGTTAAGTTCCTTTTTAAAAGTTATTGTAGTTGAAGAACAAGCAAACAAAGTGTCAATAAATCTTGCAATATTGAAGAGTGTTTGTAAAAGACACACTATTCACAAAGTAATTGTGATGAGGCCGTTAAAAAGGATCACCCTCGAATGGAAACTGCAAAAGGAAACTATGAGAACTTGTGGAAATATTCGAGCGTACCGAAAGACACAGTCTAGCAGCTTCTATATTTTCACCGATAAGAACAACTACTTATAGTTAGACATCTGCTCTTTGCTCAAAGGACGTTGAAGGAATATGTTGCAATACTCGTCGCATTTTCCTAACAAGTGGGGTGCACCGAAAAGTAACGAGATTTTTGTCTTGCAAACGTTCTAACACTGAAGACAAGTTCTCTAGCAGACAAGCAAATCTAGTGGAATAGTCTTTCAGAATATCTCCCCAAAAATCTTCAGGTTCGGTGTATAAGATGACGTTTAAATACTTCACAAAGAAGGTTAGAAATTCAGTTTCAGACGAATTGATCAAGTCAAGTAGAACTTTTTCATCAAAGTCTATTTGATACAGCCATAAAAATACCATTAGATGGATATTGAGTGGAAGTCTCGTAATTTCCTTATATTGTTGCTCTTTACAATTCGGCGATAACTGGTATAGCTTCAATACTTGCATGAAAAGCTTACACATCAAGTCATCTTGTTCAGTGAAGAGCATTACCAAATAGTATTCCAAACTATGATACTTTGGTGGGGCATACCAGGAAGCCAAGAAGAACGCAAACTGTCTTAATATGAATTCCACTCGTTCTAAAAAAGACAATTTGGTTGGAAGACGAAAGGCTTCATTCCATGAAATATCAGCAAGAGATGATACAATGCCTAAAATATAATAGCGAAGAAACACTCTTTTGGTTGGAATACTTGGAATAGAATCTGCTTGATAACCAAAGTAACTACTCATTTGAAGGTCGCCCATATCTTGGTCATTGAAAAGTGTTGTCAAAGATGAAAAGATTTCTTCTCTGCAAGCTTCTTCTAGTATTACTCTCGAAAATTCCAACTGACGTTTTTGTAGTTCCAATAGTAATTCCCAACTTCTTTGACGGACATAAAACACCGGATGTGTATTTGCGTATCGAACAAAGTTGGAAACACTCAGAAGAGAATGAGTTGCATGATACTGTGGGTATACTAAGGATAAAAAAGAAATCCATTTGCGACACAACACTAAATAAGCTGTGAATGCATAAGGAACATTGCTCAATCTCTCTTCATAAGGAAACAATAGCATATCTCGCTGCCTCCAAATCAATTTCTCCATATTGTAAACAAGTATGCTAACTCTTGAAGAATTACTCATAGGATTCTCTTGAAGCAAGTTTCTCACATCGTCTATGACCCTCGAATAAAATCTGCATATTCTATATAGGGACACTGGTTCTACAATTCCAAACAAGTCTAGATATTCAAAAAATGAAAATAAACCTTCCAATCGAAGTTGAAACAGGTCTCTACTTCCTATTAAGGAGTCTAGTTGTTCAGTTAAGACGACATAAACTGCCTTTGTCAATATGCTATTTAACAAACAGGAACAGCGAAAAGCAATCAAACTGTCAGGACGTGTCAAACTATCAAGGACCTTCTTTTTGGGAAGCTTATTCAAAAGTGAAATAATATCTTTTGTATCTTCTCTGGAAGAAACCCTGTCTTTGAGAAGCTCATTGAACCAAGTCTCCAAGTTCTTTAGTTGTATCCAATCATCATCATTCATTAAGATGCGTAGTGAACATCCTTGGCAAGTGAAGTCTATTATTAGAACCCTTTGTTTTATATTCACTTTATGGTGGTTTACAAAAAGCAACGTTGCAGTTGGTATGGAACAATACAGTCTTCGTGTAGAACACTCTTTCGACTTGGGGAATACTTGGTTACCAAGAGGACAAGTACATTTGCTACTGAAACAAGAACTTTTTAGGAGAGTGAAGCCTTTTGAAATAAACTTTACTGCAAGAGAGACAGATAGTTTGAAGCAGTTGGCTCTTGAGAATCAACGTTACTTTATTCGCGCTTCCAAGACTCCAGTGAGTGAATTGCAACAACCCGTTTGGTTGATGACAAGTTACAAGGCGGTAGGATTTGTTGGGTTTTTTTGAATTGTTTGCTAAGTCAGATTCACAAGTGTCGCCTAGTTGACTTGAGTTTCCGAGAACTTGTGTTTGTATATCTTGACGCGAACCTGGAGTTGATTGGTTTAGGTGCTGACTTCCCTCTGCAAGGTGTTTGTCATAACCATTCGAATTGGTTTTCAAGAAATGAAGGTTTAGAAAAGCTTACAGGATATTGGAAAGTGAAGACACCTGAATTTCCCCAGGTAGCTCTTGTTAGGAAAGAGATAATAGAAGAGGTTCCCGTGCCGAATGAACAAAGTTTTATAGGGAGAAACGTAAGTGTTGTATCGGTTTTGAACAGAATTTTTAGGTAAACTCTCTCGTAGCGTTGGTTGTTGATTGTGATTGGCGTTTTATTTGTATTGAATGTGTTGATGGGATGGATTCGATTCCGATTGTATAGGCAAAGTCAATCCAATCATTCCAAAACGGATTAGTCGGCCGAAGGATTCTTTTGAGAAACCAAAATCAAACGGATTTGATGGGATTTCTCCATAAAAGTCAGATTGGCCGATGATGTGGAAGGTTTAGCCTGTCGTGGTTAGTCATGAGCTTCTCGGATTCGGATACCATAGGTTTATATTATATATGTCATAACTGTAGAAGAAGAATGCCCAAGGTCAACTACCATTACGTGAAACAAGAAGGGCTTGTTTTTTGTAGTGGAGAGTGCAGTTTGTCGTTTGAACTTGGAGTAAAGCAAAGAAAGACTTTTCGAAAGAATGTAAAATATCGACAGAAGTTCAAAGGGGAGATGGAACAACAGACAGTGGTTGAGGCTCCAAAACCTACTTGGGCAGCAAAAGAAAGCCGCAAACCAAGGGACCTGGAGAGTTTTTCTAATTCTTGGGAAAACGCATTGTTTCAGCTTGAATATATACAAAATACTGCGGAGTTGTACTAAGATAAATGGAAATGGCTAAAGTCAACTCTTATTGGGCAATTCAACAATGCTTTTCATACAGGAGTCTTTGTGTTTGGGATGTGCTTGGGTTGAAGAGTCTTTCATCAAACATTATTTCACACGTCAGGCGAGAACACATTGAGATAACAATACATAGTCACTTGATAGAAATATGCATTTTCTCAAATGCACAGAGAACGTTTCACAATCCAGAGTTAAAAGCATTCATCCATCTGCACTGTTAGTTTTCTTGAATTTTGTGTCATGAAAGTCGTCTTTGATCCAAATATTTTTTCAGAAGAATGGAAATCATTCATTTTGTCGTTAGTCCTTGTATTATTAGCAACGAAAGTCAAATAACAGTGATAAGTACTCGGTGTCTATGCAAAGGTAGAAATGTGAGTTGATGTTTGTCTCAGATGTTGTAAAAGGATAGAAAATTCGGTCCTCGAAGTTGTAACATCAAATGATTCAATACAATCCCTATTGGATGTCGATGAACTCTTTAGAAAATTTTTCATTTTTTCTTGATCAACTTACCACAGCCACCAGCTTTAACCTGAGTACAAGAAAGGCAGAAAAATTACATCAAACACTAGAAAACGCTTTACAATCTTTGGACAAATCTTCTACTTTGGAAACCAAAGTTTGGTTGGAACTATGCGTTTCCTGTTTGAGGCGAATTCTTATGAATCACCCTGAAAGATGTACGCAGCAGCTAGCCTTAGTGTTGGCACCCAACACCCCAGATGAGTTGATTTCGTCGTTTTGTTCTTTGTTCAAGTCCAGTTGGATTGGTCAAGAACCTGGTTCAATCTACGGCTCATTTGTTCAGTTGCTAGAATCGTACGAGAGACAGCACTTGGGTACAGGGACAAAACATTTGGAGGTGAAAAGTGATCCGTACTTCTCTGCAATAGCCGCAGAAAGACTGTTTTGGTTCCCAACGTCAATCGTTGAAAGCGTTGTGTTAGAAGCAGCAGAATCAAGTCATCCAACTCGTCACTTCGCTTCAGAAAGGATACCCTGGGATGCCATATCTATATTCGCTGAAGAAGGAGAAGAAGAGATGTTGTGTGAATTATTATATCAGTTGAAGAATGACAATTATTGTGATGATTTGGTATCACTGAACGTTATGGAAAAGCTATTATTAGGTTTCTGCGCAACAGAATTCTCAGAAACCTTCTCACGTGCTCTCCATCGAATGTACCACGAGAACAAGACCTTTTGGTTGAACCTGGATGAAGTTATTCATTTACCCAGTGTCGTTCAAAGAGTTGCATATCAGAGCTTGAGTAGCGATAATTTTCAGTTTATCAAACGACGACTTTTGCAATTACAGGCAACATTACTGAATGAGTCATCTGTAACGTTTGAGACAGCTATGGAGTGGTTGAACTCAGATATACTCACTCCACTATGTGGGTCTTTTCTAGAAGCGATGAAAGATTGCAAAATTTTAGAAGCTGTTCCAATGGATACTTTATATATTATTATGTATTATTCTCATGAGCTTATAATGAAAACAGAGAATACAACTTTGCTCTTCCGATTGTCTATCACCTATTCTTGTATTTTATTGTTCATGGAAAATTTTTACAGTTTGGATGGCATTTGGTATAATCTTTTGATAGCAGATATATGTAAAAGCTTGACTCTGAGACGATTTTCTATGGAAGCGTTTTTCACAGTTTTGGTTCCCTTTGGATTATCCAAACTGTGTTGTGCTAATAAGCTCTTGGAGCATTCTCTATTCCATACATGTTTTGAATTGTTTTCCAAAGATGCTTAGTTGTCAATAGACATTGTCTATATATCTACGTGTGTGTTTGTGTGTACTAGTAAGACCAAATTTGTAGTTTTATGGTTCATCTAAACTAATAAAGTTCTTCATATACGAAAGGTGCAACGGAGTCTTCTTTCTTTCCAAAAACCAACCATTTCTCCAAGCAATTTCTTTCACTCCTGCTCTATAATCTGCCACCTTCTTGCTGTATTCTATAATACGTGGAACAACTCCATCATCTAACTTTACATGTAAAGCCGTCTCTGCAATAGGCTGCAATTCATTCACCAAGTCTTCCAAATCACGCAAGTATCTTGAATTAGTTACTACTTGTCCACAATTCAGATGAGATGTGGCACAAAGAGGTCCCATAACACATATCCATAGAAGCTTTTCAATCATTCTTTTCATAAATTCTGTTTTATCTTCAACAACTGAACACTTGCAACCGAATGAAGAAACTCGTTGAGCAAAGGCTTCCGCCCACTTTCCATGAACGACTGTACCACCTCCATCCACAGGAGCATCTCCCTTATTGGCTACCGCAAAGTACCTAGAGCTCTTTCAGTTCATCTTGTACACTTGTTTAGAATTAAACTCACACTAGAGCTTGAGTATTATTTTGGAGGTTTCTCTCTTCCAAAAACGTTTGAATCATTCCATTCTGGATGAAGACGAGGTCTGGTCTTCTGCTTATGGGGGTTCTTTCCACTATGCCACTCAGGTCATCGTTCCTCGTACAAACATATATGGGTCCATAGCAATCTCCTGGAATGCTTTCTCCTCTATTCACCACAATAGGTTCCTTCATACCAGGTGCTTGTGCAAGTAAGCTTCCAATGCGTCCGTTTCCAATCACAACTTCTTGAAAACTTTGACCAAGTGTCCTTTCACTTCCTAGTACCATTTTCTGGAAAGAACGGTTCCTCGAGCGGAATCTGGATAACCAAATAAACCTCAAAGCTCTGTTGACCTTATTATCTCGTACATTAGGTTTGCAATGTTTACAGCAACCAGTTCTTGTCAACACTACGGGGCAATTCCACAGAGCAAATGCCATAGAGTGCTGTGACAGTTGATGATTGGCAAAGTTACAATGCTAAGACGCTTAAGTTGAGAGAGTCAACTATTTCGATTCTACAGTAACATGCAAAGAATTCTTCTATCCAATGCAAAAGTAATCAATCCAACTTGAAAACTACTCGATATAAGCAACAATAGAAACGGCATTTATTCTTCTTCATGACCTGCAGCCATACTTGCCATAGCTAATTTTTCTATTTTCTTCTTCAAGTTTTCCTGTTTCTCTTCCTTTGTGAGCTTTCTCTGACGAAAAGCTCGATGCTGCTTAACTTCACGTTTTGGTTTCTTCTCAAAGGAAGGATCTGCTCGAATACGACTATGTGCTTGTTTATACATCTCCTCCAGGTCATCAGGTCCAACTCCAGCTTTGATATATTGTGAAAAGCGAGCTTCATACAGAGATTTGTCTTCTTCCGCAACCAGTTTCATATATTCTGCAATATGTTGTCCAAAAATTCTACGACGTAACTCCTCAGGATTGAATCCTTCTTCCTTGGTATATTTTGGAAATCGTTTCTCGTTGTGAGGAATATCCACACCACCATCAACGACACCTTTCATAGCAGCAAAAACTTTATTGCCAGTTGTCGTACGAATAAGGCCAACATCTAGATACGCCCGAAATGGTCTTCGCTCACCTTGTGGCTCTACTTCGAAAAATTCACCATCAACAGTCTCCTTACCCACATAAACTTCATCCAAATTGAGTTTCTTCAAAGTTCTACGAGCCAATAATAGACCTGTGGCATACGCAGCTGCAAAGTTGGTCAATCCCACTTTAATGCCGTAGCGAGGTAGTTCGTGTGCGTACGCTGCCGAAAGGATGTGATCTCCCTCAAGTCTAGCGTAAACAAACTGACAGATTATATCCCTTCAACAAGTTAAGTTGAATATGTATCCAAATTGAGCATTCGCAACGGTACCTGTTGGTAAAACGGACGACCAGACGATACCTCGGAGACGCGTATTTTCTCAAATCTTGTGTGACTAACTTCAATCTTGCCCTGTAATCTGTCTTTCCTTCCCTTCTTCTTCTAGGTTTCACTTGGAACCTTTTAAAATAAGCTTTATTCTTGACAACCTTGACAAAAACCATGATTCTTTCACGTCTGTCCTATTTGCCAATGGGAAATATCACAAAGGACGACGACGCCAATTGGGAATTAACAGCAATTAGAATGTTGTACATTTTGATAGAATTTTCTTCCTAGTAGGAATCTGGAAAGCTAGAGTTCATTTTCAGAGTTTATGTATATTTCTGAGGCAAGTTGTTGGAATAGAATCAAGAAACAGGTGGAACTCGATGTCGTTGCTGAGAAGCCAAAACGACACACTCATACTGACTCGTTAGAATTGTCAAGTTCACTACTATTTTCATTATTGGAACACCAGTTAACAAATGCAGTGAATTACTCCAACTAAAGTGACAGTTGAGATAGTTTCTCAGTCATTTCAAGTAGATTCGTCCCAGGCAACGAAATTCGTATCTCTTTTGTCAACAGCGGAAGGAGTCGTTTCTTTAATCTGTTAGTTCTTTTCAGTCACTAGCAATGATTTTTCTATCTTCGAGAACCTAAAAATATAATTCATTTTTATAGAGATAATGGAACGACAGGAAGTTGTTCAACTCAGAAACTAACATGACGTGTCTTTCTCAGTGAGCAATTGATTTTATTACTCTTTCTCTCTCTTGTGGTTTGCGAGCATCATGTATGAAATATTAAGGTTCTTCTTGCCTATAGGAATAGGTTGTTTTGAAGGGACAAAAATTTATCCTGCAAATAATAGTTCATATTGAGGAGGAAGCAAAATGAACTTTTATCTCTACATTCATTTTCACTCGTACAAAGTGAAATGTGATGAGCAAAGTCTAGAATGGAAAGAACGGCCTCCATGAGGGTTCGGGAAGTGCTTGAGTGGAGCTCATTGGATTTCCCGAATTTTGTGATATTTTGGGTTTTGGATGACGCGCACCACTTCCAGCACTATTGTTGTAGCTGCATCTTTGTGTTGCGTAATGAATGAGAAACGGATATTATGAACGTCAAAAAAGGAGTACGAAAAGAGGAAGAGACCGTTCAGGGGTTGGAACGAAGAAATATATCCTTAAAGGCGCTATATATTGTCTACGATGCAGACGGAACCGTTGCAGGTGAAGTGCTTTATCTACTTCGAAAGTGGTTTGGGAAGGGACACTGCGCTGCTTGTGATATAACTCACGGGAATAAAAAGGTAAAACCTGAGTGGACCACGTTGCAAACAACCGGTTTTCTCGGTGTTCCCCTTTTCAACATTCACAGAGACGAAATGGATTCCAAGGTGATTGGGTAACTTTATTCTTGTGATTTCGTTTGAATGAAACCTTAGTTACGTGCTGTCGTCAATACCACTCTGCCCTGTGTAGCAGGAGAGACAGATGACAGTCGCTACTTTTTGTTGCTTAGACCAGACGATTTGGAAAGTTGCTTGGGGGAGTTACCCAAGTTACAGGAGAAGATTATTGAGGCTCTTCAAAACTGTGGATTCCAAGTTAGTGAGTCTCAAGTATGCAGTGAGAATGGTTCTTATGGAGAATCCGCACCACTCGGATCCAAGGATAGTCGATGCGAACAAGATGCAGTCGTTCCGTCAAAGAGCAATAGTACTGGTTCTCAGCTTTGCTAATCACTAGTTTTTGTCAAGCTCACAATGTTCCACAGTTCGTTGTTAGTCTATGTGAATACTCAATTGGGAAAGAGTCGTTATATTATTTAATATTGATATATTACAAGTAAAAGTGAAAACAGAAAGAATGGTGGGAAAAAGACCTGGTCAGTTACGAAGGATCTGCCAAGTTCTCCAGCACTTTCTATGTACTTAATATCCCTCATGGACTTCTAAGAGTCTTCTAAGTACACTGTTTCTCTAAACTGCACTATTAGAGTTTCTAACGAATACTACAAGTCCAATATTCATTGCAGCTCTTCCTGTTTGAGTAGTTTTTGAACTTTCATAGTCCAAAAGATTAATTGGTATGAAACAGTATATGCTTCTGAATAATACAAGGATTCGAACGAATTGCTATCTTCACATGTCTTCTGCAAAAGGCTTCTGTCCAAAATAAGTCGGTTCACTTTGAATGAGGTTCAGGTGTTTGAGGATTTCTATATAGCATTCATCGAGTTTCAACCTGTTCAATGCTCCAACCAATTCAGACACCGTATCTAACATCTTATAAAGGAGTTAACGTTGTGGCGTCGTAATTTCTTTCAAAGAGATGCTTAAAAATAATTGAGCCAAAATAGCTCTGCACAAAAACAAGCCAACTCTCACAATTTCTTTCCAAATATCTAAGAAAGCCTTGATATACGTCCTGCTACGCTTACTTGCAATAATTAGATACTGACTCCCCTAAGGAAAATTTCTACTTGAAACAGACCAGTTAAGTTCAAGCTCCGTAGTGTATCAACAACTTGGAAACCTGCAAAGTCCATTCTTCAACAGACATGTGACGTATTCTACAAGTTTTCTGTTCAATGACAAACAAAGCAAGGACAATATGCTGACAGAAGCAGTCTCCTGTGTCCCTTGAGCGATATAAACTATGACAAAATTGTTTACAAGAACAAAACGGTACAGATGGAACCACAACACAAGTCTTTTCTTTCGTTCGACTAGGTGATACCACTACTATTTCGCCATAACAACAACGCCACAATTCGAATTTGCCAAGGACACTTTCCTCCTCCATATACTCTGAACAAAACAAACTATCCAACAACGGTAACACATGACGTACAGTATTTGGCATAATAGTATGCATAGCCAACAAGTGTTCATCTAAAAACTGCTGTTTCTCTACAACGTCTTTCACAAGTTCGCAAAGCAAATTCCATTCTAACATCTCCCAAAATAAACAACTTATCAATTTGAGAAACTTTTATTCGTTGCAGTGGAAACGAAAGTGTCATAAAGTTGCCTCCAATGCCGCACAGGTCTACTATTCAAAGACTTTGCTTTCTCATTCGTTGGTTTCAGATAGAGAAACCATCTAAACGCAAGTAAAGGAAACAGCAATCTCATAAGCTTATCATCTCACCTCCTACTGCACTGATATGGGGATCTTTTCTCCATAAAACTTCCAATGGTCAAAAAGTCTTCTCCATGAGTCTCTACAAGTTCTAATAACCGTTCGTCTTCTTGTTGTGAAAAAGGAGCTCTACTGACGCTTCTGCTTCCGACAAGTGTTCGAGCACTTGTGACTAAATTTGAGTATATCTTTCAATATTCTCACAGCAGACTTACCGACTGCGAATGGCAAGGTGCGTTCTCTCTGGGAAATACTCTTCAAGGGTAGTCCACTTTCTGACTCCTTTCAGAGAATGTAGTAACTCCAGTAATTTTTGGTCTTCTTCTGGTGTCCAAGGTACTCCTTTTTTGATAATACCAAAGTAACTCGAGTTGTGTAGAAAATAACCAAAGTTAGTCTGAAGAGGATGCCGTGTGTACTGGTAGACTCTTTCAATCCGAGCCAACAACGACAACATTTTTGGTTCACCGCTTTGAGATGACGGTGACATTTGTTCTTTCAAGTTTTGCTTGTTCAAAGGACTTGCCCTTTACAAAGCAGGAAGTTTGCAAATTAGCTTTGAGAAAGAATCGTGTATGTTCGCATAGGAGTTGTAGGAGAAGAATAACCAGTGTAATGCCTGTGTTCGCTGTTGACCTGCAACAGAAGTTGGGGCTGAATGTTCGATCTATTTGGAAAAGTTTACTAAGACAAGAACCTGATTCAGAAACAGAAGACATAAAGAAGCATAAAAGAAATATTTTGGTTGTTGGTGCAACTGGAAGAGTAGGAAGGTTAGTTTGTAAAAATCTGAGTTCGAGAGTCAAGTATGGTTATTGCATATACGGATTGTCCCGAAGCCCAACTAGTGTGAAGGATGCAGAACTACCAAAAGAAGTGAACGTGTCCTTTGGGGATTTGCAGGAGAGCAAAAGCCTGGAGAGTTTTGTGGGGAAAGTGGATGGAGTGATCTGGGTGGCAGGTTCACGTGGGCCGCCTGGTTTTGGCACTGGTGGCCCTCGGGAAATTGATCATTTGGCTCTTAAGAATATGGTACAATTGTTCGCTGAAAGTTGGAAAGCAGGACAGCGTGAGCAAACTATATTTGACTTTTCTCGTCATCAGTCGGAACATATCTTTCAGTCTGTGCAACCCAATTCTATTGGAGGGTCAAGTTCTAGTTCTTTTCGGTATTCTACTGGCTTTGGCATTTTTACTGGTAATCTAATGAAATCCAGTGGCGAAGATCTCGCACAGATAAGAACTCAATTGACAGTTCCTTTATTTCTTTCTGATTTTGATGGCCTTTGCTTGAAAGTGAAGGGAGATGGTAGACGTTATCGCATTTTACTAAAGGACAACGAAATGGACAGTTCTGAAGAATATTGCTTCCAGTGTGCATTTGACACCAAATCTGGAGGAGAATGGCAGAATATACGGCTCTTATTTTCAGACTTTATTCCGGTGAAGAATTCCAGTATACTTTTTGGAGAAGGAGAGAATGTCTACAAGTATCGCCTGAATAAAGGCTCCATTCATATGATTGGTTTCGGTGTTTCCAGATTGGATATAGGTGGAACGGTTGACCCGAACTTTAAACCTGGACCTTTTGAACTTGCAGTGGAAAGCATTACTGCCTTCACTTTAACGACTCCCCGATTGGTTGTCTTATCAAGCGCTGCAGTTACAAGATTGGAATGGAACGAAAGACAACGTCAGATATATGCTGGGTCGTTTAATATTCCCATTGTACAGTTGAATCCTGGTAATATCTTGAATGAAAAGCGAAAGGGAGAGGACGCTGTACGTTCAAGTAGTATACCGTATTGCATTATTCGTGCAACTGGATTGAATGATGAGCATCCTTCTGGAAAAATTGTATTTCAACAAGGAGATACGGCTGTTGGTAGAATTAATCGGAAAGATGTTGCAGATACTCTTGTTGCAGCCTTGGATTTCCCTTCCTCTAGTTACAAAACATTTGAAATATTTTCAGTTCAAGGCGAAAGATTATCATGGAAAGATTGTTTTGAAAGTGTACAGTTGGATAGAGAAGTTTGATAAGGTTGGCAAATGTGGGATTGGTTGGGCAATAAACAAACAAGGAACCATTTCAAAGGAGTCTTCAAATTGTGGTGATTTCCAACCGGTTGTTCGGTACCTCAAGAAGCAGAAATGATTTGTGTTGCTTAGGCGTTCTGAACCTTGAGAGTTTTTGTATATTCAAGAATGACTTCAGTTCTTCCTCCAAAGTATCCTTCAACAGAACCAACACAACCACCTCCTCCATCGCCTCCTGTCCCTGAGTCACCCACGAAGGCTACGTATTGTGGAGAACCAACGAAGCCTACTCCACTACCTACTTTGAGACTGTGAGTGTGCCTCCATTGTCATTTGTTTTCTGGACACCTTACTATTGTTTCGAACTACATAGAGTAATTCTTGGTCTAGCTGTTCTGGCAGACGCTTTTTCGGTAACAAGTAAGAATATTAAGCTTATGAGATGATTCCTATTGACCTTTTTAGTTGTGTACCCTTTTGCTCCATTTCTAGTACGCGACCTTATGCATATTCCAGATTGGCGTCAAAATGAAGTCGGATACTACTCGGGCTTGATTGCTTCCTGTTTTACCCTTGGCTCTATGTTTGGAAGCCCGTTATGGGGAGCACTGAGTGATCAAGTTGGTCGGAGGCCAGTAATACTTATTGGTTTAGTGGGAGACTTTTTTTTTATCAACCTTTTTGGAATGGCTTCCAATATTGCAACTGCTCTGATTTTCCGCTTTTTGCACGGTTTGTCCAGTGGGTACGTACGTTACATACAGACGTATATTGGACTTTTTGATTTCGTTATTCATCTTTTTCCTGTAATAGGAATATTGCTGTAGCAAAGACTTATTTGGCAGATATCACTGACTCTAGCAATGAATCTACAGCTTTTGGTTTAATAGGACTTACGTTTGGTGTTGGAGTAGTAATTGGCCCAGTTATCGGTGGATTCCTATCACGGCCTTCGGTGCATTTTCCACAATACTTTCCGCCTGGCTCTTTTTTTGACCGATTTCCGTATTTACTGCCTTGTTTGCTGGTCTCAGTTTATGTATTCGTTGATTTGATCTTTGCCTTTTTCTTCTTGAATGAGAGTAGAAAAAGGACATTAGTGGATAAAAAGGAAGAACCTGTTGAATACAGTTATGGTATCATCGAAGAAAGTTATCCTGGTCAAGAACAAGGTGGCGTTACATTGGGTACAACAGTTGCCGATGATATCGTGTCGATTGCACCATCAGATTATTCATCAGTTAGAGATCAGGAAAGAATGTATGTAGATAGAAATCTTCTAGAAACTTTTGAAAGACAAGCAGGAGTCACACCTCGAATGAGCCAAAGTTTGTTTTCCTCTATTCCTTCAACTATACATGAAGACTCTGAGAATTCATTACGAACTCCGTTACTTGGTACGGAGCGTACTCGAAGTTTTCTAGGAGGTTCTCTATCAGCAAGGTCTATTCGTAGTAGACGTGGAAGGGAACGACGGGAATGGGATGAGCATTCCCTTTGGAGTTCCCGTGGAAGTTATACAGAGAATCGAGGTCCACTTTTAACGGAAGCTATCATGGAGCCAGACGAGGAAGAGCTAGATCCAAGAAGTAAAGCGTTATCTTCCTCACAACAGAGTTTTTCACGATCATTAGATCGAAGCATTCCCGAAAAGGAAGAAGAGTATGAAGAAGACGAGAGTAATGATTTGGAAGGAAAGAACAATCAAGTACAAATCACAGTTGAAGATGAAGGCTGGCTGTATTCCGATGACTATGTCAAAAGTCGTGGTAATTCATCGTGGACTTCTCAAAGGAAAGGAAGTGAAAGTTCCAGTTTCATGACTTATGGTTTGAGTGGTAGTTTTGGAGCAGCGACCGCAAATATTCTTTCACCTTCTCTTCGACCCAGAGCTCCTCGAATAGTAGACCGGTTAAAATTGGATGATGGAGATGGAAGAAGTGCAATTCAAGAAAGTGTTATAGAAGAGATTTCTCTTTTCTCTCCTGATGAAGAAGGCACTATTCTACCGGAACCTACAAGTGCAACTATCGAAAACAAGACTTTCCGTCTTGTTTTAATAATTGCTGTATTGATCTCCTTTACACTGCTTGCAGGTGACGAGGTAATTCCAGTTTGGGCTTCCACACAACCTCCTTTTGGAGGTCTTGGATTTTCTTCAACTGATATAGGCAGTATACAGGCTCTCGGTGGGGTTACAACCATATTAGTGGCCTTGTATATATTCCCTTATATTGCACGAAGATTAGGTGTAGTAAATACTATGAGGCTCGGATTATTGATTGGAAGTATAAACTATTTGTTACCTGCAGTGATTGTTTCATTTGGATGGAGCAGAAAGGATACAATGTCTTGGATATTTTATGCATTATTTGATATATTCTTGGCATTCTTTGAACAGTGTTGTTGGGCAGGCATCGCTTTGATAGTCAAGAATTCGGTCCATCCTTCGTCTGTAGGAATGGCATTAGGCCTAGCACAGGGACTGCAAAGTGCTGGCTTTGCTGCAGGACCTGTTATAGGTGGTTCTCTATTTGCATTTGCCATTTCTTTGGACTTACCATCGCCTTTGAGTTATGGACGCTCATTTTTTTATTTAGAAAGTGCTTTGTTGTTGTTCATTTACTTTGTTACAGAGTCATTGCCTCCATGGCCATGGAAGGTGGAATATTACAAGTAATATTGTAACTTGCAGCTTTGTGTATAATTTTTACTAGAGATAGTTTGACGATATTTAACTACTTGTGTTGTTAAATGCCAATGTGCAATAGAACAACACTACTTCATATTCGGTATACGTAGTAGAATAAAATAGGGAGCTTATCCTATAGGCTATACAGTGTTGTATTGTGATAAAGCCCACAAGTCATTGATTATGGGTTATAAACCAAAATGGAAGCGAATACTTTAAGCACTTGTTGTACGGCCGTTGATGTATCGTTATTTCGATTGGGGCATTGAACAAAGAATCTTGTTCGAGATGTTTTGAAATCTCTTGGAGAAACATAGAAAAAGGTTTTCCTCTGAGTACTCACGGTCGTTGAAACATTGACACTAAAATATGAATTGTGCAATTACTTAAGGCCATCTTTCAAAGACAACTTTATTCATCTCTACTTTGCTTCTAGAGATGAATCAATAGAAAAGTTGACTACGCTTGTATTCCGATATTACATATATTCACTAATATTTCCTGTGTCTAAAACTGCATAGAAGCAAAGTTGTGCTCCACTTTTATGATAGGAATGACACTATTCAAGAATGTTTGAATCATGATTGTCTATAAATGCAATGGCTTCAAGAAAGATACCCTTACAATATTTGGAGAACAACTCAGTCAATCTATCTCTTATTTTCCGAAATTCTACCTGTCTGCTTTTTTGTAAGGGCTCATATTGATGGTTCCTCCATGAGAAAGACAAACTAAACTACTCGTTCAAAATGACTACAGAAAACTGCAACAGGCAACTTGCCTAGCAACCATATCAATTGAAAATTTTCTATACAGCTCACATGACTTTGCAAGAACGAAGACGTCAATAACAGATTCGATTTCTTTCTAAGAAATTTCTGTGGTAAAAGACGGTTCTAGAGAAGCCTGTTTGTTCTTTCTATTCTTCTTCTTTGGTCTGGGGGCATTTGGATTGGGACCTTCATAGAATAGGCGCAGTAAAGCTATGGACTCCTCTTCAAGTATTCCTCCAATACAATCGAAAGGTTTCCCTCCTTCTGGAAGACCACAGCTCCCATCGTTTAACTCCAGTACAGAACCACACCCACCAAAACGGTCATTTCTACAACCAAATACGACTCTTCTTATTCCAACTGTCAAAAGTGCACCAGCACACATAATACAGGGCTCACAAGTTACGAAAAGCTCTGCTTTTTGTATTTCACTGTGGAATGTTTCACCCAACAACAACCTTGACACTTGAAGTGCCTCCAGTTCTGCATGACGGGTACTATTGATGAGCTCGTTACAACGATTCCCACTTCTTGCTAAAACTTCTCCCTTTTCAGAAAATATAATGCAGCCTATCGGAACTTCACCTAGTTGAAGTGCTCTTCTTGCTTGCGTCAAAGCAAGACGCATCCTCTGAAAATCACGGTCGTTTGACATTTGCCAATGGCGGAAGCAACATTTCACACTGCATCCCTCATGTGAATGGCATCATTTATTCCTGTGGGACTGTACTCTTTGAACAACTGCTAGGACCTCAATATAGAGTTGCTAACTAGTCTTGCATGTAAGGAAAATAGTTCATGTAGTTTAGCAAAGAGGCTAGATTTCATAGACTATCGAAGACGATAGAACGTGTCATGCCCTTTGCCTTGAATATTGTTGCTGGTCTGCTTACTTCCGTCGTAAACTGTACTTTTCTGCTGCAGATGAATGAAAAAAATGTCAAGAATGAAACAAGTAAATATCTCATACGCAACCATAACCAATGTCTAGTAGCAACAGTAAGATACTTGAAGTATTCTAATCACAGAAGGCTGCTTTACCGTTGAGAAGAATTTGTATATGGTCAGGTTCTAACATTGGTGCAGTCATAAACACTCATATTTTATAAGTTCTTTGTAATATTCTTCTTGCGCCACATCTTCTTCGAATTATTCTCTGTATAAGACTGTAAACCTATGCAAATCCTTTCCTCCATTTGCTAAAGTCATCTATCCAACTATATACAGTTGCTTTGGATTCGTTGTAAGACAATTTTTGTATGATCATCAAAGATACGGTATAAACAACAGCCATCTTATACAACTAAAAGGTGTTTCCAAAAGTCAATGAAAGCTAGAATAGCAGGATTTTCTTTGTTTATACGTATTCTTCTAGTCAAACTAGAGATTCTGGACATTATTTCTTTATGAGAGATCTTCAAGGGAAACAAGACGTTCTCTTGTATAGCATCGGTTGAAGTTTATAGATAGTAGTAAATTTCTTAAGACATTTAGCATAGCAACGTTTGTACTAAAGAGAATGATATGTATTATAGCTAATTCAAATGCACAAAGGCACTTTATCATATAGAGAGTATATAGGATGTCATTATATATATATCATTTGATAGATTCCCATGATAAAATAGTTTCCATTCTTCTAAAACAGGTTTTGGCTCTCGAGAGTATAAAAGAACCCTATAAGACTTTACCCTAACTATCATTTGAAATTATTTAAATAGTCCCTTTGGTTGCCTTAGAAAACCCAGGAGAATTTCCTTCGCAACTTTCAGAACTATAGTTTAAATTCAAATTTCACTAACTAGTGGCATAATATAGTCTAACTGATCTCTGAGTTGCCTATAAGTCACAAAAAACTGTCAAAATACTGTAAACTAGTAACTACACTTGCTATTAGAGTTATTGACGTAACATGTGTCAACTTGATTCACTAGAAAATGTGTCGATTGCCTCATTTCAAGTGTCTAATCTGTGGATCAACGTGTTCCCAACAAATCGATCCTATTCGGTAGCGAATCGCTTACAACGGATGGTCATAATTGTCGAAGAAATGATACGTGGAAGGCAGACAGCGCACAGCACAAAGCTCCAGAAAGGATTCTAATCTGAGTTACTTGACATTCGCGTCGCTTCAGACTTAGTTTCTTTGTTAAAGGCTGTTTTGTTTGGCCACCATCTTGAACGTTTCACTAGTTCCTTAGTGTCCACTTATCGCCTTTCGAACAAAACATTCACTTCTTCAAGTAGATATTAACTACTATTATACTAGTCTCGTCTTTATGGACGTATTGCGAAAGCAAGAAATACTTCCACAGCTGCCGAAATTGGACAAGTACGAAACAAAGTCCTGTTGTCGGGATACGTGGCAGGCTTCTCTGACAGAAACTGAGAATTGGCGAGAGAGACTGAGTCTCTTAGCAGACGCGACATCGAAAGAAGGACTTTCCTTAGAGAAAGACAAGAATTTCTTCTCAACGCTGACGCATAACGGACTTCAGGGAAATTGTATTTCTGCTGAACTCAAGTTGGCTACGACTCCTCAACAAACAGATTTTTCTAGAATACTGTCAGAACACTCGTTTTTACCGTGGAGAAATAAGGAACCTGGGCGAGAGATGCTTGTCACAGAAACAGAAGAAGGAAAGATAAGAAATTCCAAGGAGAGAAACATTCTTTATGAGGATAAGGATTGGCAGTCATATTCGAAGCTTCCTTCGTTTGAGATTTTGAGTGCCATTGGCCAGAAGGAAGACAGTACAGATTATCAGGGGCGTTGTTCTTTTGGAGAGGCGGTAACAAGAACACCTGCAGCTTCTTCTTCACAAGTTGTAGAAAGGAATAACAGAGTAACATTTCACGACAGCAGTATCTTACATTCGATCAATTCTCCTATAGGGCTTGGTCAACCTCGCAATGATAATAATAGTTGTAGAACTTCATCTTCAGATGAGAATTTATACTCGATTAGGCAACTTCCGTGGAATGAGTCAGCCCGGACAAGAAATTACGACTGTGTGGAACCGTATCTTGGGGTTTCAATATATGATGAACAGAGAAGATTCGGAGAGAACCCTTATAGTATGAGTACGAGCCCGTCAGTTTATGAAGAGCCACATCCACTTGTGACTCTTCGTAGCACTGAAGGTTTGACACAAGAACAAAAGCAGTTGAGAAGGTGAGAACCGTTGACTTGTTTACAAGTAATTTGTTTAAACTTTTCTAGAATTCTAAAGAATCGCTGGAGTGCAAAAATGTCGCGGATGAAAAGAAATGAACAGATTCGCAGATTAGAGTTCAAATCCAGCGAACAGGAGAAAATAATACGGGAATTGCTTGAAGAAAGAGATAGCTTGAAGAACGAAATCAGTTTGCTGAAGAAGCAAATGGAACAACAGCAAAATGAGCATGTTTCGGGTTCAAGCTGATTCAATTGAGGAAACAAACATTTGTAAATATAAATTGTGGGAGATAATGCAGACTTACGTGTTTGACGGCACTCTTTCAATTAGTTAAATTTTTTTATGGCTTCGAAACGAATAGAAGCATTTACCGTGGATTTTTCGCAACAGTAAATTAGATACTTTTCGTCAGAACGTTCTCGGTGTTATGTTGTAAGAGCAAGTCGCATATGACTTGGGTCCATTTACAGTGAAAGAATATTGCCAGTAGAAGTCGAATGCTCCATGCTGAAAGAAAATTGAAACCAAAACTATCCGAGATCAATATGTAACAGCTGAGGAGAATTACTTTATAAACTCAAAGACCAGAGTATGACTTGGCACAAAGAAATTCCAAGACGTTAAGACAGTCTTATTTCCCATATAGAGCGATAGGAACACAGTGTTTACTGAATTTCCATTGAGAACTTATTTCATATTTTGTAGAGAAACAACGCCAACATTGAGTTTTGACTGAATCTAAGTTTATTCATGACTAAGACACAAGTCCAATCACAATCGCATTCGATACTTTCAGAAAGCACGCGGTCAGCGTTACACCTCCTCCTCACAGGGCCAACGCTTAATAGACAGCATTTAAGAAATTGTTTTCAATTTGTAGCGCGCCAAAAGAAGTTCAAACTACTGTTGTAATAATTATGCCAGTTTGCTTTGTGTTTCATACAACCTTCAACTTTGCGCAAGTTTCTTTTAGAAAAACTTCGAAAGACCTATCGAAACTCAAGGTTTGGCTTATTTTTTTTTTGTAATCTTTGAATCTAACACTCAATATAATACTTCCAGTACAACTCGTCTCGAGTTACATACCCTACTCAAGCTGTCTTCTTCAAAGAAACTGAAAAGACAAAGTCCTCTGAACCTGTTACAGTTAGCAATGTTTCCAGTCCAACCTCAAAGGTATGTAATTATTTGTTTCTGGAAGCTAAATGCTGAGTGGTTTTTGGCAGTCAGTCAGTTATGATGGTCAGTTAAACAAACCTGTTTCCAATGGGTCATCAAGAAAGAATATATCACTAGACTCTACAAAGATAACGGAGTACTCTTCAAAGCTTCTCGCGGATATGTCTTCTCGACCTGCATATTATGGTCAACTTGCATTGACTGCTCTAGTTGGCATAATATGTTTGCAAATTATAGCTTCTATTGAAGAATCTTTGAATCATATTCCTATACTGCCCAGTCTCTTGGAATTAGTATGTTACATTGTGAAGTATATTTGCGGTTTCTGAACTCCTGTTAGGTTGGAATAGTGTATACTGCCTTTTTCGCTTGGCGCTATGTGTCCTACCCTGAAACAAGGAGCGAAGTTGAAAATACCCTCAAAAATATTGCTTCAAAGTTGAACTTCAACAAATAGCAGATTTTGTTACAAAATGGACTTTGGGTACAATGGGTTTCTGTCTCTTTCCGTACTCTTTTCAAAATAAATTTATTTCTTGATTGTATTTTCTGTGTCGATGTCAGCCATGAGTTACACTGTTTGTCATTTTCAAGTTTCAACTTAATGCCTTACAACATTGAAGGATTGATATTTTCATTGTGTCCCTCATTAAATAGAATTCCTATCACTACATGTTGTACAATTATCTCAACAATTAGTGTTAGAAGCTGCTCAGAGTTAGTTTTGTCACTTGTATAGATATCGTCTAAAATTATTTGTGCGAATACTATCTATTCAACAATGATCGTTCAGTTCCTTCACACAAACAACATCGTTGAGGATTTGTGTTTTGGATAGAATATGGCCACAGAGTCATCGCGACTGTTAGTCGAAATACCGGATAAGCAGTTACTAGACTGGTTGAAAAGCAGGAACAGAATATCTAGAAAATGGAATGTTAGCCTGAAGCAGTTAAGAGAACGCATCAAATCTGCTTTGACGGAGCAACTTCCGGAAGGTATTATGCTTGTTACTTACAATTCTCTCTGATGAAATTTTTGTCCAGAGCTACGACAAAAATATCCTTCTTCAGAAAGTATTTATTACTTTGAGGTTCAAGATATTTTAGAGTTTGTAAGAAGTCGTCAAGAAGTGACTGGGAAGGATTGGCTGGGAAGATCAAAAGATAGACGACTTCGAACATGGTAGACGTTTCTTCAAAACCTTTCGTGTTTCAATCAGTTTAACAATTTTAATAGGGAAGAAATTGTCGAAAACTACGAAAAGGACAACCTTCTTCTGGCTGAAGCCGCACAGCGAATGAGCCAATTGACTTGCTTCGTGATACCTCAGAACAGAAGCGATATGACCAAGCAGGAAGATTTGATTTCTACTCTAGCAAAGCGCCAAGGTATGTGATTTTCAATTATAGGGAATATGAAACATATTTTTGATTTGAGTCATAGGTGACCTTCGAAAGAAGTTGGAGGATGCCACGAAGGACTGTGAGAATTTTTTTGAAGGATTCAACTTGGATCCAGCCTTGAATGTCGATTTACAACTCATACATTTGAAGAGGTATTCGTTTTACATTTATTTTATTCTTGATTTTTGAACAGGTTTTCTTCTGTCAGTAAACTTCCTGGCATATTTCGTGAAATTGTCTCTGTGTTACAATCGGAACCTTTCTCTAGAGTTCTTAACTATCACGATAATTTTCTTGCAACTCTAACGCCAAATAGACAAGTGGAAGATTTAAATAGTTTGAGAACATGTATGGCATGTGACATTCAGATGTTGTATCTTGAAGATTCAGTAAGATTGTTTGTTCTCCAAAATGTTGCTTTTACTTATAAAGTTTGTTAGGAATCTCACAACGATTTATCGTCTTCAGAGCCTGTACAAGTCTTAGGTAGAGGACAAGAAAACATTGGAGTTGGAAGTCAATCCGTTGGAGTGGAGTCATCCATTGACTGGGGAGAATGGGAAACCGTACAAAGCTCTGACCAGCTTTTGAAAGATTGGAATAGAGAAGACAGTTTTAAGGAATCAACACAGTTGCAGTCTATCGAAGGAAGTGAATTAAAGTGTTCCCTCATGAATGATGAGTTTAGAAAATCGGTAGAAGCAGATCTTTTGGAGTTGAAGAGTTTTTTGGAACAGAGAATAAAAGATTCCGAAGAAGCAATTGGGACTCCACAGTTCTTGGTCGTTAATCAAGAAATGCAACGTGTTGAAAATAATCTTCTTAGTGTGGAGGTAAATCTTGTTTCTGTGTTAGTCAATTACTAAGACTATGTTTCAGTCCAGGATTGAAAACTTGAAAGAAATGCTGAAGCAAGTGAATGACACATTAGACCTATTTCGAGGACCTGTTATTTCCCGTATTTTGTTGCTTCGTATATCGCAAAGATATGAAGAGAGACTAAAGCGTTCCTTGCAAGAGAAATTACAGCGTATTGAGAAAATGTAAGTTGTGAAATTTCAGTACAAAGTGGAAATATGCTGAGTAAGTTGATGACAGAAAGTCTTTAATGAATGCTTGTGAACAACAGAAGCAAGAGTCTGCAAAGTTACTTTCAGAAGCAGGTGAAGTGAACTTCTCAGTCTTAGGTTTTGTCTTAAGAAATCTGTCTAGAATATCACTATCAGAAGAATCGGGACGTCCTTGACAAGTTGAAGAAACTGGTTCAGGATAGATTAGATTCACAGTTCCCTGGATCAGAATTTCGTATCGTTCTTGATATAAACTATGAATAATAGCGGATAATGAAACAAAACTACGTATTTTAAGCTGTCCGGAGAAATATTTATCTGTCTATTATTAAAAATATTGAGACAGTTCTATACTACGAAATGTTGTTTGGGAAGAGAATAGAGGAGAGTATAATAAACAGTGCGCTGGAAAGTTGGGCTGTTGCAATATCGCGAGTTACAATGTCGCTAGCTAGAAATAGAACTAGTAACGAGTCATTGATATGAGAACTGCATTGAATGAGTAGAGTTTGTCTATTTTACTTGAATCATTTCTTCAAAAGTCTTTTGTGACGATATAAAGAACTGCAAATGGCCATATCAGCATCTCATCATTGTTGAACTGTACTTTTATGACAAACTTTTCGGTTGTTGTAAGTCCAACGAAGAAATCACATATCAAGTGTGCTTTGTCGTCTTTGTCATTGGCAGTCAGTGGGAAGTTGAATTTCTGGTGGTTTGGTTAACTTTGATATGAATCCGCAGGCTAAGGAGTTTGTTCCACAAAGCTTTCTGTCAAAGAGTTTAGAAGAACCTATTGCTAATGGTGAAGAAGATTCGGAAAATTTGTCAAAGGTGCTGCTTGTTTGGTCGTCGTTGTATTCTTACTTACTCGTATATATTGTAGAAACCTCCAGTCACTGGTTTCCAAGAGTCTTGGGAAGACAATTTGGTTGGCAGTGAGGATCAACCGACAAGTAAAAAAGAGGTTGAAAGCAATCTAAACACTGTAAGTGAAATTATTGTTGTCGGATTGTGTAGATACTGATAGGATTTGCTGCCTAGCTGAGTGACCAGGTGCGGTCGCTGAGTGTCCAGGAACGACAAAAGAGGACAGAAGAGGAAAGTTCAGAAGGTACTTGGGAAGAGGAAGAATATGAACAGAGAACCAGGACTGCAAACTTTGATGCTTCCTCAAGAAAACATGTTAATATTGTCTTTATCGGTCACGTGGATGCGGGTAAATCTACCGTCTCCGGACACATTCTCTACTTGACTGGAATGGTTGACGACAGAACCATGGAAAAGTTTGGTAGGTGAAGAAGGTTACTATTTTGGAATTCTTATTCCTTTAAAGAGAGAGAAGCAAAGGCCAAGAATCGTGAAACGTGGAAATATGCTTGGGCTTTGGACACAACAGAACAGGTATATAGATATATATTTTTTACCAAAAGAAAGGCATATAAATAGACTTGTTTTAGGAGCGTGCGAAAGGAAAGACAGAAGAGTGTGGAAGAGCTGAGTTTCTGACAGAACATAAACATTTCACTATTCTAGATGCGCCTGGCCACAAAAACTTCGTGCCGCAAATGATAGGGGGTGCAACGCAAGCTGATATTGCAGTTCTTGTAAGTTGTTGATACAGCAGAGTTGTTTGTTTTTTATCATCTCTGAGAATAGGTTATTTCTGCCCGTAAGGGAGAGTTCGAAACAGGTTTTGAACGTGGAGGCCAGACTAGAGAACATGCTATGTTGGCGAAAACTGCAGGAGTTCGACAACTTATCGTTGCTGTGAATAAGATGGACGATCCAAGTATTTTGAATCCTGACGGCACTTGGAATAAAGCTCGATATGATGAATGTTGTGAGAAATTATTGCCCTTTCTAAAACAGGTAAGTTATATATCATTATTGTCATTGAGTGCTCATAATTTACTGGGCATGATGTAGATTGGTTGGAAGCCTCAAGATATCTATTGGATTCCTATTTCTGGCTACACCGGACAGAATTTGCTGGAAAAGGTCGATCCAACAGTATGCAAATGGTATACCAGTGGTCCTCTCTTAACGATATTGGATGAACTCAAACCTCCGCAGAGAGCTTATGATTTGAAAGTGAGCTTTCACTCAATAAGAAGACGATATTCATTGAAGCGTATTGATTAGGTACGAATGCCAGTCACAGACAAATACAAAGAAATGGGAACCGTAGTTTGCGGAAAATTGGAAGCTGGAGTGATAACTAAAGATCAGCATCTCTTTATGATGCCTAACAGGGCAAGTTGGATTTTGTTTCTATTCGTCAAATAGTTATTGAGTGGTGAAAAACTCAAGGTTGAAGTTGTTGTCGATGCTATATTCATCGAAAGTACTGAGGTAGAAAGAGCGGAGCCTGGAGATAATGTTCGTCTTAGAATAAAGGGGATTGAGGAAGAAGACATTCGAATAGGGTTTGTGTTGTGTGAAGCGGATGCGATGGTTCAAGTAAACTTTAAGTTTGAGCCAGTTATTTCCAGACTTAAATACTTCTTTGTAGGGAAGCACTTTATTCGATGCACAAATTATGCTTTTAGACTACAAGAATATCATTTGTGCTGGGTATAGTTGTGTCATGCATGTGCATGCAGCGGTCGAAGAATGCACGATTGAAAAGTTGTTAGCACAGGTTGACCGGAAAACAAATCAAGTGGTTGGTTTTATATTTTCATTTTTATCAGTTAAATATCTGAATACAGAGTTTAGGTGCAAAAAAGACCAAAATTCTTAAAACCAGGAATGGCAGCTATTGCTCGCATCTCCGTCGCGCAACCGATCTGTATTTTGCCCTTTAAAGAGTTTCCTCAGTTGGGTCGATTTATACTTCGTGATGAAGGAAAGACAGTTGCAGTAGGAATCATTCAGAAAGTTGGAAATACTATTACAGCAGATTAGTACGCCTATATATGAATAGATAAACGACACAAGTGCTGGATACTTGAAATATTTCAGCGTTGAGTGTTGAACTTTTTCTTATACAAAATGCCTTTGCTTCATGATTTATACTCTGATAGTATTGACGGAAGCAATAATTTCTATTCACTTTTGACTCACAAAATATCAGGAAAAGGGAGATTTTTCACAAATTCCCGTTGTTCCTTCTAAAAACTTGAGTGGAACTCGATGTTATCTTGCCGTTGTTCTAGCGTTGTTTCTTGTAAATATGAAGCCCCTTCCCTGTTTGTTTTCGTGGAAATACTATATTTGACAATATTCGACGATGTAAGGAATCTCTCAGTGAAGTTAGATTGTGAATGCTTGGGTTTATTTTGGACTTTGTAGAACGTAATTTGAAAGAACGAATGGAGCACCAAAAGATTTGCTTTCTCTCTTTTTTTTGTCAAATACTAGTCTTTTCCTTTGCAGTAGTCAGACTCCATTTAGTAAATATTATATTTTGTATTCAAATGTCTTCAGTCTAATAATATACACATCATACGAATAACCCTGCCTTCTTGTAAACCCTTCTTTATTACATCATGACATACAACTATGCTCATTTCTACATGCTTTATTCTTAGTCCAACTGTCTACTTCGCAATGACAAATGAAACAGGAACGATGTTCACATAACAATTTTGACGAACCAATTGATAATAAAAAAAAAGATATCAAACTGATAGAATATGGCTCTTTCACCAGCTAACATGTGAAGCGTCCAAAATGCTATGTTAGCAGTCAACAACTCCTTCATGAATGTGACTTGCTACCACAAGATCAGTCGTCTGACAGTTCTTTCAACGCGCAAGCGACTAGTTCGGAAGCTGCGGAATTACTCATTGCAATATGAACAAGTTCGCTTTCATATCTCAAAAGTATCGCACGGTTACTTGGTGCCTCTGCTAAATTCGCAATAGTTATTGCTGAAAGCGGGGCTATATAGGGATCTGACAAACATTGCGTAAGATAATATACGACGCTTGGAGTCTTCGCAATTGCCACTCGAGCATTCCAATCGAATGCACTTGCATTACAAATTGCACCTACAGCTACAAGCCTTATTTCCCTATTCTCTGAACAAAGAAAACCGACCAATAGACCAAGTATCTCATCAAACCGCTTTAAAAGCTCTACTTCATTGTCAGGATTGAAACACAGTCTCGCAATCAGCTCTGTGGCTTTCGCAATACGCGCATCATCCGTGCAGTCTTCCCATTCATATAGAATTGTGATAGCTGAATCCAAGAGAAACAGAGTGTCTTCGTTTAACTTCACCTCCACCGCTACGTTTTTGAGTGTGTCTAACAAGTCGTAAACAATCTCAGATGTTGCTTCACTTGAAACTATGATACTAGCGAATTCGAATAAGTTACAATAGCATTCTAAAACAAAATTATGTATACTACCTCATACAAGTACGTAATAGATTAATATACTTTGCAAATGAAGGGTGATTCCGTTCTATAAAGCTTAAATTTCTCAATGCATTGGCAACGCACTTTGCATTCCATTCGCGTTTGAGGAAAACTGGATCTCTTGTACAAAACAAGTCACCATAGTTCTGAAGGCTGGGGTTATAAATACTGTCATGAGCTACGACGTTTGCAGGATCAATGTCAACAGCTAAGAGCATCTTGATCTTCGCACCGCTGCTCATGTTGTCCTCATCATCAGGATGTAATCCAAAGGTTCTGTATCCATTTAAATCTTCCAAATAATCCTTCAAAATAACCTCAAGACCTAAAAGCTAATCTGCACGGTGCCATCACAACAAAAAGACAACTCACTTTCTAGGAGCATTGGGTAGTCTCGTATAAGAAAATCAAGTTTCGGGTCAAAAGAAAGGACATTTATCGTCGCCAGAGCCCAACTTATCTCATCTTCTAGACCTGACTGAAGGGCAAGTACAAGTCTATTCCGTTCTGAGCCAATATCCGCTCGAAATGAACCCGACAACGGTCGTGAAGTTACAAAAACTTCATCTTGAACGAGATTTCGACTCGTTTGCAAACCATCATAGGAAGTTGCTCTGTCCAGGCTCATATTGCCCGTGATGCTACCGATATTCAAATCACCATAACCGTGTCTTCTATCCAATGAACCCGGTAGGGGAGCAAGTTCCGAGCCATACCTCTTTGACTGTTCTACAGAGATATTCGTAAAAGAATTGTCACGAGAGCCTTCATGCGGTACTGTATCTGGTGCATTTAAACTTCTTGGAGTCGAAGAGGGCCTCTCTAAACGTGCCCCAAGCTGAACAACCGGAGGAACTTCTTCCGCGTTTCTACCAAAGACGTGCTTCTGTTCGTAAAAATATAAAATCTTCTCATAAGACTCCCTCAGGACAAACGCTGCTGCAGTGCACGTTTTAGGTAGCCTTAGAATTTTGGAAATTTCCTTAAATTCACGGTTATCAATAACGTGTTGTACACCTCCACGTCGAACGACTTCCTGCAGGATGTATATAAGACCAAGAATTGAAGTTGTCATGGAACGAACATACCTGATATAATACGAAAACATCTAAAGTAAAACCTCCAAGGGTTGGAATTTTAAAATTGCCTCGACCAATTTCGTTCATATAAGATGACAGGTCTTCCAAAAAGTTTCTTCGTCTATCTCTTGAAGGAACAGAGTCTCTTAGTGCACGTGAAATAAAATAGTTTCCAACAGTTCCAACAATTCTGTTTCCCGCCTCTATCCTTTCTTCTCTTGTTACGTCAGCCTTAAGAAATACGTTAATAGCTTGACTATCCACCATTACCAAATGCGAGCAATAATTGAAAGTTGGGGGCTTGGCATTCAGATGGAGTTACTACGAACTTCAATGGTTCCTTGATACCTTTATTTTTGAACATACGCAAGCTGTAGACACCATCAAAAATAAAAATACACTTTTACTTTCTTTGGCTTGAAGTCAAGGGATAGCATGTTGCAAAAACAGTAATAGTACACTATACAAGTATCCAGGGTCGAAGAATACATCTTGAGAGAGAGAGAAAGGTTCAGGTTCTCAATAAAATCTTGAACTTTACTTAGCACTCTTTCCGAAGGTAAAGAAAACGAATTCGACATCAGATCGTTTCTCCGATAAACGAATGGAAGGGAATGGGACAATTGAGGGACATGAGGAGATTAGCTAATTTGAATCTGTACCACGAATAATCAAAATAGTATCCCCCATAACTATTACTCTTCAACTAGTCGAGCCCTGTCATGTCTTGTTGGAACTTTGTACCAGAAAAACTTAGAAGTAACGTTCAAGCTCTTTCGTGGCTTTGTTGTAAGGACCCTACCAATCAGTTAACTGTTCAGCAACTGGTCGAGTTTGCATCTGTTCATAGTTTTACCCTAGAAATATTCGGTTCGCAGGCGGAGCAAGTAGAAAAGGTACTTGTACCTAGAGGATTGTGCATAGATGACGGGCTACTTTATGGATATGTAAGAAAGTAGAGTTTTCCTGTTGTCAGTTCACCTATGCCTTCATAGTTACTTGGAGCATATGCTCCTTCCCAAGTACCTATTAAGGGAGCTTCCAATCTTGTTTGCCGTCGAACCGTGTTCAACCCTCGTTCCCACGACTTTCTAGCGGTATTTACAAAATTCTAGTGCTTTCTAACGACTAGCACTCAAGTATTTTATAGGTCTCAAGGGATGATTCCAATTTGATCGTCGTTGAGTATTCAAGAGTAAGTCCTTTTCATAAAGCGATCTTTTGTTCTCAAAGCTTTTGCACGTTTCTCTAGTTTATCGCTCCAAAGTTTAGTGTTCAATACTATAGTATATATGAAAGCTTGGATGAAGTATTTCGATGGGACAACTTGTTGTATTCATCCGAGTTATTTGTGGAACACTGTTGTCCTCATGAAAAGTTCAACTCTGATTCTTGTAGTTGTGCTGCTACCGATCTCGATATGCATTTAGTGCTTGAAAAATATGGTAGACCTATCTCGGAAATTTTTTCGACCGCGGTCTTACCTGTTCCTCCATATGAAACGATATATAGTGCTTCCGAGTTGTGGAATAGTCTGATAGGATTTGGAAGACTCAATAACACTTGGACCACAGAATCCTACACGGATACAAGATTCGTCAGGAGTTCGTTATCGCCAACAATGACGAACGTTTTGTATTGTCGTTTCAAAAGTGTCACATTGAAGAAGCCTGAAGCCGACCAAATTATTTCACAAGCCCTCAATGCAGTCTTCCAAAGGCAGTCTCAAGCAGCTATTAAGCGTAACAATCGTAAACTGAAAATGGATTTTAAGCGAAGATCAGGTCGTCAGAAAGGCCAAACTATACAGAAATCTGTTCCAGTATATTCCCAATCTGCTGGACACGAGCGACGCCATTCCTCGAAAGAAGATGATGGTTTATTTAGACATTATCGAGATGGTAAGTTGAGAAATTTGTTGCGGATGGCAATTACTTATCATAGCTGCCAACTCCAGAAGGACAGGGAGACTTTTCTACACCGGTCACATTTGTTAGTGACCATATTTCAGACAACGAATTACATTTTTCAAGCTCATCTGGTATTAGCCATCCGAATGATGACAATGGACAAATTTTATTGGATCTTCCTCCACTTCTTTCATGTTCTCCTGTAGAAGACCATAATTCAAAGTTAAGCTATTATAATACTTTGAGGATAGGGATGTCTGATGATGGAGATTCTAAAAGTATGAATTTTTTTGAAACCGTGTATCCTTGAATATTAACCTCATTTAGTGAAAATGCAGTCCAGCTTTTCAGATGCGATGAAAGCGACTGCACAGAACGGTTATATTTCTACCGATCGTGATTGCTCGCCAACACGAAGTGATTATATTGACGGAAAGAAACTTTCCAAAAAGGAGCGAAATCGAAGAAATGTTCGTAACTTCTATAGGAGACGGAAGGTTCGTAAATTTATTCCGTGACAGCTCGCTTTTTTAAATGTCTTGCTTAGGCATATCTGGAACAATTGGAGAAGAACAACGAAATCTTGAAAACGGAATGCTTGCAAATGAGGCAGCAGCTGACTCTCCTGTTTGATGAAGTCAAACTACTAAAGGATAGCTACAGACATCATCCTCGGTCAACTGTGGATCTGTAGAACGTATTTCGTAAAAAAAAGGGCTTTTAGAAGGAACAGGGACTGTAGTAATTGTTCCCGAAGAGAAACAACATTTGTTTTACAGTTTACATAGACAGAGGTGCAAGCATGATATGATTTGAAGCCTCTAAGGATCCCTCAAGGAGAGTAGATGGTAATTTAAAGACATTTTTCGGGTCGCTTATTTCTTCTCAGGACACGACTACTCTCGCTGGTTTTCTTGTCCACTTCTTGCTGAGGCTCAATATTTATTTGTCCATGACTAGGAATATGTATAGTTAATTCATTGATACTTTTAGAACTCATCATTGAAATCCATTCTGATAAAACAAAGTAAATCTGGCTCAGTTGTTGGGTTACCTGTCGATGTATAGTATCGAATTTTAGCTGAAGTTCTAATTCTGTCTTCTGTAAAATTCTTTTCATCTATTCGAGACATTTAAGTAGAAATAGAGCACCAGCAATTTGGTACTCACGCTTTCTTCAAATTCGAATATTTCACTCTGTATGGAGTTTATTCGAGGTTCTCGTAGATGATTTTCAATAGTTTCGTTTATCGTTTTTAATCGATTTTCGATGAAATTGATTTCTAGAAGAATTTTTCCCATATAAACAGTTGCTGTTGTGAGCATAGCCTTGGGATTCTTATTCATTTGATCGGAACCTTCAGTGTTTCTTTGGTTTTGAAGTTGGCTGAAGTGTTCATCAGATGTCATCTTCGATTTAGTTGGAGTTTCGTTGCTAGAGAATTGAGATGCATTCCCGTTTCCTGCTTTGGTATTCTCATCTAGAAAAGAACTTTGTGCAAGATGCTGTGGATGCAGAGGGTAAACTCTTGTCTCTACTTCAAATCACTCAGTACTACTTTGCCTAAACCAAATTATTACCTTTTGGCTCAAATTGTATTCTAGTCGGACTAGAGTTCCCGGCTGTAGAATGCAACACATTCATAGAGGAGAGAATGGTACTGAACTGTCTGAAAAAATTTTCAAAACAATGATTGCTTAATTCTTCGGCGTATGTCAAAGCTTTTCATTTTTGGGCGCCACATCGGGCATTTTTCCCTTGAGAATACTTCAGATTTCATCGATAGCCACAATGTGTTTGACAGATCAATCGAGTTAATATTGAATGGTTTTTGTTGCTTCAACTGAATGGTTCATGCAACTGCACTTTGAAGACGTTTCAAGAAAAAAAAGTCTTATCATTAGTCGCTTGTTGCTTTCAACTTTCTTTAGTATGATCCAATTTCTGGAGTATGCATAAAAAGTGCAGATACTTGACTATATTTCTATTCTGACTTCCTTAATTCAGTTTCAAAGGTTTTGAAGCTTATAGAAAATCCAGAAAAAGTTCCCTCACGATTTGAACAAAATAGGAATTCAGCACACTTCGCTGCCTCAGTGGCACAATCAGTCATCCACAACTGGAGTTATATGCTTTCCTATAGTAGCACTATCTTATATAATTGCTCTAAAAAGCTAATGCTATTATATGATTTACTTTCAAATTCAAGCAGCTGTTACTCAATTTTTCTTAATCTCGAAAATCACAACGTTTCGTTAATCTTCGGTATTTTCCGAAGTATAAAGAAACTATAATATTCGTCTCTCTATTCATCTCAATTATAGCTTCTTTTCACGAGGTAAAATTCTTAATGAAATTCATAGAGTGTCTTCATGATATCCACTGCTCTCGTTACTTTCATACTAAAGTATCGAGATAATTTACAACAGAATTTGATTTTGGAAGCAGAACATGTTGGCACTAGATTTTGACCAATTATTTTCACTAGAAAAGGATGGATACAAGAAACGTTACTGGCATAAGGTTGTTAATATGGTCACTAACTATGGAGGTATATGGATACCATTAGTAGTTTTCTTGGGGTTATGGCTCTTGGAGCAGCTGGTGTTTCTTGCTCTCCAAGTTATCCTTCACAAGCGATTGCTCCTTGGAGAGACCTCGTGCAGCACCTGTATTCGTAGATCTCCAAGGAAGAAGTCTTGCGAAGGCTCCAACGCCGCACCCAGGATATGGTCGTCAACAAATGCCTATTGGAACGCAGCTTGTGTCTTCTTTGAACCAGTAAAGATTGTCTTGTCTCAACTTGTTCGAGTTTTGAAACGTGTCCTATTTCTGTATAGCTATGGAAGGAAGTCATTCACACGAAGAATTGTACAGACTGCTATCATATTTTTTGCTCTATACCTATTTCTAGAGTTGGAAATTTTTCGAGAACCAAGAAGCTCCAGGAGGATGGTGCATCGTGTACTTCCCTCTATATGTAATGATAGCCAGATACATTTGCCTCATGGAGTAACTCATTTTCGTGATAATTACTTTGAAACGTTTAAGCAATTGCACACAGTAGAATACCAGAAAATTCTAAGACACCAAAATTTGGAAGCAGGTCGTTCCGTAGTCTTTGTAGCTTCTTGTGATGGCTTAGGCAATCGATTTATGGGGCTTTTGTCAGCTTTTTTATTTGCAGTAAGGACATCTGGAAAAGCAATGTTTTAGTTACATAGTGACCTTCCGTAGGTATTAGCGAATCGCGCATTCTTCGTTCTATGGGAACCGTGTGGAAGTACGGTTGGCGCTCAGTTAGATGACCTATTTGATACTCCAGGATTTGATTGGAACTTTGTAGAGTTAGCTGCACAGTTAGGTATTGATTCAAGTCAACTTGAAGATTACCCGCATCGTTTAATCTTTACACAATACTGTCGACCATGTCCATTCTGGAGACCTATACGAGACATGGAACCGATCGCTTGTTCATCTTACGACGAAGCCTTTCCAGAGAATTTGATCATATTTAGAGCAACACATTGGTTGGGTCCTGCAATGCAGCATAATCCTTATTATCGACAATTTATTTGTACGCATTTTGGATCTCAACCATTTCCACAGTTGGCGACTGCACTTTTAACGCCGTCGAAAAGAGTTTATGAAATAATGGAACCTTACAGGCAATTAATTAAAACTTCGAGAAGGGTTGTTGGTCTTCAAATTCGTCTACGAGATAGTTATGCTATTGACGAATATTCTGAACAGGTCATGTGGAGATGCGCTGAGTCTATTCTATCCCATTGGGATCAAGTAGCGTCACCTGAGTCATTTTTGAAAAGGAATGGAAGTACTGGTCTCGTGGACAGGTGGTTCATAGCAACTGACACACCGGAGGCTAGAGAGCAATTGAGACTACAGCTTGGTGAAAAACTCATATCAATGGATCCTCCAATGGATAAAGGAAAAACCGAAAGCGCACAGTGGGCTCTGGCAGAGATGTGGTTACTTGGGGAGGCAGATGAAATAATTATTAGCCCTTATAGCAGTTTTGGTCTATTTGGACATGGAAGAACAGGTAAAGCTCCGTGGATAGTTGATCGAAAGGGACGTTGTTGGAGAACACCAAATTCAGCTCCGTGCGACTTTTACTGGTTTGGTGTCCAACGCTTGAAGTGTTTCCGAGACGAGTGGCTAACAGCTGAAATGGTCAATAATGATGACTGTTTTGGATAATAGCCATTAAATGGATTGAATTTTATGTATAGGACTGTGATATATTTGCAGTCTTTTAGTCCTCTTTTTCATATTCTTAGAGTTGATTTTTCATTAGGATTTCACCTTTTAGTCGCCATGTTTGCAAACTGGATAAACTGGAAATGAAAGCTCGCATTCATTGTTGTAAAGCAAATTTTCAATATTAATCTCGTAGTCGCATTCATTGACCATGAGATAGTAGATGAGCTCAAGCTAAGGGAATGAGATGCCTGCTTGTGAATGAAAGAGAAGCTACAAACCACCTATGGCATTTATTATCATGCCACTCTATGTAGTGCCTCTTAATATCTTTCAAGTCGAAGACACATGAAGGACTAAATGAGAATCACATTCCAAAATATCGCAAATTGGATGTAATACTTCATTTCTGTATTGAACTCTGGGCATCTTGTCACGCATTCGTTGCTGCTTCGAAGGACAGACCAGATGGAATAAATGAAAAAGTGAATCCCTGGAGTCCTAGTTTCCACGAGAAAATGAATATTAATTCTCAACAAGAACTAAGGTTCTAAGTAGAGCATTCAACTAGATATAAAGCTACAGCATTTAGCAGAAATTTCTATTCGATGCTTGCCTAGAAATCTGGTCTGCTATACGAATGGGTTCAGGTATACGGTAGCGACAGGTGTGAAATACAAGATTGATGGCTTCCAAAAGTTTGATACGATAACCTATCGAAACAAAAATTGGCCTTTTCACATATTCATTGCTAAGCAGGGCAGCACCTAATACATTTTTTGAAGAGCCAAACAAAGGCATCCAACGCTTTCCTTGTTGACAAATTTGCTCTTTAATCTGTGAAATATTCAAACCATCAACATTTAAAAGCGACTTTGCAACACCTATAGTGGGCAGGTTCAGAGAGAGGCCAACTTGACAAGCACTCCCAAAGCCTCTTGGATGAAGTATACCGTTTCCATCAACCAACAACACTTGAGGAAAGCAGTCCGACTTCTCTTTCTTCAAAGATTCAACTGCATTGATTAAGGCAGGAGCTTCTCGAAACCCCAAAAAGCCAGGAACATATGGAGTTTGAAGAGTAGCACGATGTGTTTGACAATACTTGACTTCTAGCGACTTGGAGCTCATTATGACCAAGCCCACGTACGCAATATTGTCTCGTTTCTTATCTGGAGTAATATCCAAGCCTCCAATCAAGGGAAAAGCTTCAAAGAGTCTCTCCATATCTACAGTCAAGGATAAATCTTCCGGTTCAAGCACTAAGTGCCTCTTCCAAGTCTCTTGTAGTGCCATCCATTCTTCAACACCTGCACTTATCCACTTCGAGCCACTATCTACTTTCTGTGCCGAGTCCTGATTCCAAGACATCTCTACTGATAAAAAAGAACAAGACTAGTTAGATAAACGTTGTGGTAAACTTTACAACGTCATTTGTAATCAAATATTCATTTCTGTCTTAGCAATTCATGCTAACAACTATTCTGTCCCATCCATAAGTTCGCCTTGTCTCTTACTAATCAGATTTATCTTTACTAATTCTGCCAAATATTTCATCTGTAGTAATAATCGTCAGTCATTTGGATTCACACTTGCAAAAATTAATAAGGTACGCAATTTGTGTCACTCATATGCAGAGAAAAACTTTCAATCCACAGAAATTGAAACGACCCAACCAGAGCACGACCAAAGGAGTTTCCAATTTATATTTCCATCTGTTGTCGTAAGTTGACAGAGTAGCAGCTACAACTTCTTATCTATTTGTTGCTTTATTTCATGTGATGACCATACCATTACAAAGAAAGCAACTTGCAATGGGTGACTCAGTGTTTTTCTTTTCGTGAAGTACTTTTCTCAACACTGGCTTACGACACGTGCTGAATAGCTCCCAGTTGTTTCTAGATAAACACTTAAACTCTTCTCACTTTTTGATTCTGTTATTACGCCAGCTTAAAACCTTTTTCACTCTTTAAAAAGTAATTCTGCAATACCATAAGATACAGTATACAAGGTACCTTAAAGAGAAGATGACTGCTTTGTTGCTTTGAAAGAAGAACTTCTACGATCGACTAGTGTAATTATATTAGGATGCAATACAAAATAACTACTGATATTGTATACACAATGAAACTTTCAATATTAGTTCGGTAGGAATACATGTTTATTAGATATTCTCATTCGAATATTTTACTATAGCAGTGTTGCTTCTCAGAGGGAAAAGAATAGGACGGTATACAACGACTTTTGTTTCATATTATAGAACTCAGTGGAAAAACGAACAACTCACAATCAGCAGTGCTACTTCGAAGATTGGGAGCAACCACGTCATTTCAGAATACGAATATATGCAGGCTTCGATAGATACTCCTTAAGAACAAATCCACAACTGTAATAGTTTCAAAAGGAGAAAATTTCGGGATCTTTACTGACTATAAAACACCAAAGAGGCAGGATGAATATTGTCTATTTGAAACAACAGACGATAGGAGGTCTTGGAAAATATCCATCCTGCATTATACACTGAGATATATTCATTTCATTGTCTCCGTTCAATTTTCTCATTCAATAGTTACTTTAGAGAAGCATTTGGTTAAAGTATTGTTCGCTTCAGATATAAACTCTTATAGCTAAAGAAACTAGTGGAAGAAGTTTGAAATCCTTTACTATTTTTTTCCAAAACAATGAACAAAGTGTAGCACTCCTAAAAAACACTTATTCTCAAGATTCTCTTTGTTCTCAAAGTGGCAGTATATTTTACCTTAGCTGCATTGCTCTATAAACAGGACTCATGCGAAAGTTATGACAACTCTGGCCAAAATGAATATTTCACATCCAGCTATAGTGCGTACCAATACAATTTTTCAACTTGTAAACGATAGCCAGTTGGGGGGGGGGGGGGGGAGGTCTCATCTCCTCTCGTGATCTCAGTACAGCTATAATGCCTTCCACGTGGCATTCTGCCTCATTATTTCGTCTATGTGCTCCACGTTTGTAAAATCTCCTTTTGAAGTGTATAAAAACTGATGCTCCATAAGTGTTAGAGGTGTTTGACTGAGATTTTGCAGAAGCTAAGAGAATGAGCATTTCAGAACAAAAGCCAAAACTCATATCTGTTGCGTCTTTGTTAAACCCTTTTCTAATAACCACGTTGAATGTTTGGGATGAAAGTAGTACAGAAATCCTAAAGAATGCTGATACCCACACCAAAAGAACTTGGAAGCACACAACGGTGGACCTCATTCAGACAGTAACGACAACTCTATCACCCTCAACTTGTGAAAGCAGAGATATAGATATATCACTCCGGTTAGAGACAAAGAGTTGTAGAAATGAGACAGAAGTGGTAAAGAAAAACAGAAGAGGTCGCCTTCCTATGCATCCGGAAATGTCCGCAGAAGAACGTACGTTATGGAGGATTTATAGAAACAGACAATCCGCAGCCAAAAGTCGTCAAAAACAGAAGGAGCACATTCTGTACCTGGAAAAACTGTTGAAGAATGCAGAATTTTCAAATTTGTTGTTAAACCGAACATGTATAGTATATGCCAATATTATTCAGCAACTGCAGCAGCAAGTTAGAGAAGTTTCCATAGGCGAGAAAATCACACCGTTGCATAGCAGATCGACTGAAATTGTCAGCGACCATTGAACATCTTGTTAATATTGCTTAACAGCCAAGGCACTGATTTTGAGTGTATATTATCCAGAGCTATATTCACTCCCAGGAATAGTATACCTCGAACACCTAACTTGATACAAGATAGAATGCCAAAATGAAAAGAGAAACTTACATGTTTACTGAGCTTTCATTCTATCTCGCTCTTATCATTCCCTATAAACGTCATAATTATAGAAACTAGTATATGGCTCTCATTGCTAAATGTGTGAAAGGTAGGAGTTGCGATTACCTTTGCTGTTGTCTTTCTCCTTATCAAAATTCACAAAAAAGGGAAAATGTAAATTTCAACAAATCATTGTGTAGTTATCTCTAGCTTTGAAGACAAAACCTAGAGCTGGTTGGTTGAGCCCCAACTATAGAATACAGTGATGTATTTAGAATCAAAGCACACATGAATTGTTATCTTTCAGTTGCTCTTCTGAAATAGAGAAACTTTGAAATTCTCTGGTAATTTACTAAAAAGTGGGAGAGTCCTGTTTTCACTGCAATTGTAAAACATGTGTGTTTTGGACAATTGGAGGGGAAGAGGAACTGTTGTATGAAAACTTGACAAACTTATGGATAACCTATCACAACGTTTGAAAAACGTGGACTGGAATAACTTGAAGAGGCACGCTCTCAAGGTTAGAGGAGAAGCTGCTTCCAAACTGAAAGACTTTTGCATGACAGATATTGAAAATAAAGTAAGAGCTGCGACTTCCAACAAGAGTTGGGGAGCAAGTACCTCAGACTTGTTTGAAATAGCTCAGTCAACTTTCAACAACGAGGAGTACCCACTTATTATGGCCATAGTATGGCAACGTCTCAACGACCACGGAAGAAACTGGAGACATGTATACAAGGCCCTGGAGCTACTCAGGTATTTGTTAATGCACGGTTCTTCAAGAGTTATGGATGAAGTTCAAGATGCATTGTATCATATCCGGTCTCTACAAGATTTCCGATACGTTGACTCAGTTACCCACAAGGATGAAGGTGCAAACGTTCGAATAAAAGCCAAACAAGTGGTTGACTTGGTATCTGATGAACGGGTGCTTCAAGAAGAAAGACAAAAGAGCAAGGAACTCTATTTGAAGGTCGCAAGCTCAGGAGGAGCAAATCGTTTCGGTGGCATTAGTTCGAACGATTTGTACACAGGATATAACAGGGACTATATTTCTGGATCGGATGTTGCAGTTGGAGGAAGATATAGCAACACGTATGAATATTTTGAAGCGGCGAATGAACCAGTAGCATCTCGGGACGATTATGAAGTGAGAGTCTCTGTTTCAGAAGAAGAGAGAAACACGAGGCGTGAACAGTTCACAACATATCATGAGCTTTCGGACACAGAGCACGTTCAATCAAGATCCTCGACCCTTCCTGGTGCTGTAAGATTAGGTCCGGGAAGCAGTACATCGAGTGCAACTCAGGGTCACGCCGCAAACTTTGGTTCTTCGGTAACAAGGACGAAAGAGATGCATTCCGGTGTAAGCGATTTAATTAGTTGGGATGATAATGAACTTCCTTCGGAGACCTCAAAGGAACAAGCGTTTGATTCTTATGAAATGATAGACTGGGATTCTGAGTTCGATCCCAGGCGTCATGAAACGCATTCTTCTTCAACGGAAAAGAAGAAGTCGCCTCTGGATTTGTTATTAGCGGATGCTTCAGGCAACTCAACAAATAAGCTATCTGAAACTAGTTCGTTCGCTGCCTCGCAAGGAAGAGTAGATGGTTCCGCTAAGAATGTTAAGTCCAAAGGGAGAGAAAGAGGATTTACTGGTTTTGAAACTACTCCAAACGTTTTGCAAAATGATAATATTCGTGTTGAGAAAAATGAAAGGCTAGTATCTTCAGAGTCACCCGAGCAAGGGTCTTCAACTATGAAAGCTCCTTCGAACAAGAAGCCAGTATATGGAAATGAGAATATGATATCGAGTCGTTCAAGTGATGCAAGTTCAGATCCGAAGAGTACCGCATCCGCAGCCCAAGCTAGTATGGACCCATTCGGTAGTTTGGTGAATGATCTCATGAGCACAAAGCTTGGACAGTCAAAGTACTTGAAAGACTCTGCAAAAGTCCCTAATCAAAACAAAGATGAATAGTTCTTGTGAGTTTGAAATGTGATGATAGAGATTCATAGTCAACTTGGCTTGTTAATTGAAATTTATCCTTAGTCCTTGATGATTGTCTGTATCAATTAAAGAAATATAGTGAGATGCGTTGTTTTCCTAGAAGCATAATAACATCCCTAACATCATGAGTTGCAACTCAGTAAGTTGTCAAAGTGATGCTTTTGAATACTTGCAACCTTTCCAAATGATGTTCAGATATTATTTCTAGACGAAAATATTTGATTTTCGTCCACATCTTAGCGTGAATGAGTTACAATCTGATAAGTCTATACTCACTATTTCTAAAACTCTCATCTTCATATATCAACCTGTGTATATTTGCAACAAGTGCGATAGTGCAATATCCTATTTCCATATCTTACATTGTTTATTGTTTCAAACCGAATCTGTCGATGACTCTGTAAATTTTTCCATAGAAAACGTATCCATTCTCATAAGCATCCACTCCTTCAAAGCCTTAGCTCCTACAGATTCATAGAAGGCAATACTCGGAGTATTCCAAGTTAACACATTCCATTGATACCTCTTACACCCTGCATTTAACGCAACCTGCGCGCAACGTCTCAGCAATGCCTTGCCAATTCCTCTATTGCGATATTGTGGTAACACAAAAAGATCTTCTAAATGAAGAGATTTCCCTTGCCACTTGATGTGAAAGGAAAATGAAAAAGAAACAAAAACTGAAAGTGATCAAACTTACAGTTGAATAAACATAAAACCACAAAGCAAAACCTACGCAAATCCAACAATTCTGTTCCTGTGCAGACTCGAATCAAGCTATAAAAAAGGAAAACAGTTACATACCAAAACTTCAGCGAGAACCACATGAAACAGAGGAGGTTGTATTTCGAATCCATCCCTTTCAAGGTCTCGTTCCGTAACCTCGACAGAATTTGGTTCCTTTTCATATTCTGCCAATTGCTTTATCAGAAATAAAATGCTCTTGACGTCACTTCTCTCGGCACTTCTCAGTCGATATTGGCTCCTTGACATCGTGGACCAACGCAGAATTGGATAATGTTTTTGCCGCAGCCACATCTTATCGTGTCTCGAAAGAGACTCGGTAAGCTTGAAAAGGAGCAACGTGGTTCTCTCTACCGAAGAGTTTCTTTTATCCAAAGGAAGCGTACAATTTTGTCAAAAGGTTTTGACAACTGTGATAGACAGGATTGGGGTGCGGAAACAATCGTAGGATGGAGCGATAAACAATCAAGATTTGAAAATAATTTATTTAAAGACCCGAATTTAGAGAAAAAATGTGTTTTAGAAAGAGGTTGTTCAAGTGTAAGCATTTTGTGGTTTCGAGACTTGTTCCGATTGGACGATCACCCAGCACTTCTTGCAGCAGTTGAAGAAGTTTCCCTACGCAGTTATTTATTACCTGTACTTATTGTCCCTTTCCAAGTCAACCAGTCACCTCAACTGCTTTCAATAGTCAATGATCTTCAAACTTCTTTAAGACAACGTGGTAGCGACTTGTTAGTAATCGAGAATGGTGACTGTGCAAGATTGCGATCAGTTATCCTTGAAACGGGTGCTAAGAGAGTATATATGACACCTTGCAGAGAGACGTGTACTGATTTTCAGTTGAGTGCTTTGCTTCAAAGACAGATTATGGATACTATGGTTTCCTCAGGTGCGAGTTTGCATTTTGTATCAGATAACGATAGAGGAAAGAACTTGGCAGTGAAACGCTGCAATCTTTCTCGTAATAATCCTATGCCTTGTCCATCCACGTTGCCAAAATTTCCAATTGTTTGTTCTAAATGGTTGGTTCCATCCTATGACGTTTGTCGGACTACAGATACTTGTAGGAACAGGAGTTTTCCTACCAATGAAACTTTTGCTAGACGTAAATTGGATAGAATGCTGAAACTTTTAAGCTGTGAAGATTTTGAATGCTTTGACACTATATTTTCGCATGTATGTGATTGGCTACAAAGAGAGCTTCGTTTGGGAGTTGTTTCGAAGACTCGAATTTATTTTGAATTGAGAAAATGTGTCGGTGAAACCTATTTAACCAAGATGTCCTGGTTGAGAGACACATCTGCTTCGTTAGGTATATTATCCATGACACTATTGAATTATGCTGGCAACATGAATAATGCAGGCGCCTCTTCAAATATGATTTCTGCGATGGCATATGATGTTGAAGGTTCGAAAAGAAGATCTTTAGAATGGGACGAGAGTAGTGCTCGCTTTAAGTTGGGAAGTCATGATGAAGAAGGTCTGGATTGGAGTACAAGCTGGAAGACTTGGTTGACTAAAAGAATAGAGTTTCTAAAACAGTCATTCTTTCCAGAAGGTGTTAGTCCTGATTATTATTCATTTACAGTGTGGAGAGTATTTCAGAGACTAGTTAGTTCCACTGTCGGAGTGTTTGGAACGCAGGCGCTACTATTAGCTTTAGGAATCAAAGCAGGTCGCATAGGTCGTGCAGCTGCAACATCTTGGGTACTAAAAGATGGCTTAGGAAGACTTGGCAAAATGGTTTGGGCAAGTCAAATGGGACGTGACTTTGATGCAGATCCAAAGCGGTGGCGCTTTCGTTCCGCTTTATTGTACGCTCTTGGTAATGGCTTAGAAATAGTAACTCAAATATTTCCTGCTTCATTTCTATTATTTGCAACGTTGGCAAATTCCATGAAACAAATTTCAATGCTAACTGCTTCGGCAACTAGAAATGCAATGTATAAGAACTTTGCAGGAAGAAGTGAGAACATTGCAGATATTACTGCTAAAGGAGAGGCTCAGATTGTGGTTGCAGATTTGTTGGGAATGGGATTAGGAATCCAGCTAAGTAAATGGATTGGTACCAGTCGCCCAAATGTTTTAACTGCCTACAGTTTGTTATCTGTTCTCGATATTTATGCCATTTATAAGGAATTGAGAGCTGTTCAGTTTCGAACCTTAAACTATGAACGTTCGAGTATGATTGTAGATTATTTTGTTCGACGAGGATACGTTCCTAGACCTGATGAAGTCAGTCAACACGAGAATATATTTTTAGGGCCTCGATATGACGTTCGTTCGATGTTTGCTTCGTTGTCGGACGCAGTCTCCTGCCCACAAGAACTTAATAGTTTGGTAAAGACCTTCAAAGGAGAGCAGTTCATGGTAACTCGAAGTTGGGACGGTCAATATCGAATCGTTTTAAGAGAACACGCGCGAAATGGTGATATTCTAAGAGCATTACTGACTTTAGGATTTTTAAAAGAGGAACTGCAACAAAGAAAGCGTTTATCTTGGCAGTCTTCAAAGAGAATTCCATTTATATCTTCTTTCATGTCGCGAATGGAAAACGACTGTTGGTGGAGCTCTTTGCAAACAACGTCTGATGGGCAGACATCGAAAGTGAACAAGGGAAGTTTTCACTCTAATCGACAACAGAACCGAGTTAAGAAAAACAGCTCATCCAATCCAGATAAACAACTGTTGGAGGAGAAGTTAGAGGCCATTACTTGTTCGTATGCAAAGTCCAGAGAATGCTATCAACAGTTTATGAGTCAGCTTCATAAAGAAGGATGGAATACTGAACGTTTGCTATACAGTCCTGTGAAAAAGCGAGCTGTCTGGTGACGTAACTTTGATACGAATAACTGTTTAGTTGACGGAAGAAACCAAGACAATAAATGTACTTCTTTAGAGAACTAACGCTGTGCCAAGAGTTTTCCTGGTATTTGATTTATTTCGATATAAAATTTTTGTTATGGCTTCGTTTAACTTTATAGAGATGGAACAGTTATCTTCATAGGACAAGGTTATAAGTCATGAGTTTGGAAAGCATTGTTGAAATAGTTTTTCGACGGCTACATGAATCTTCGGCAGTGCATGATCTGACTTTGCAAAGGATGAGAGAAAGCAACTCTTAACGAATTTGTATCTAAATGGACCGAATTCTACAAACTCTTAGCAGAACAATCAACAATAACCGAATTCACACCAAAACATTCTAGTGAAACTGCAAAGTTTCGTGACTCATATAAACTGATACAGGGCAAAAAAGAAACATATTAGCAAAAAATTTTATATTAGAAATATAGAAAAGTACTCTGGATAGAATAAAGCACCTCTATTTCAAGTCAAGCACGTCTCTCTCTTCCTTAGAATTGTTGTTTTGGAAACTCCTTGCGAAACGACTCACAACGTTATTGGTACTCACGTTGCCATTCCACGGCTCCAGTTTGTCTTTAGCTAAACCTTTGAAATTCTTACTGAGTGGATTGTTCTTAGGAAAATAAGCATCCTGAAACAAACACTGAGCCTCGGTTCAAAGGGAAAGCAAGAATAACTCACTGTTGTGCCCGTACGATTTGCAATGATCTGACCTTGATAAATTGGTCTTTGAAAAGTACTTCTAGTAGGAGGCTCATCTATGATGTGATGCAACCACGCATGCCTACGGAATGAGAAACAATTATGGTCGAAAAATAACCAATATACGAAATACCATTCTGGGGGCAAAGAATATGGATCAGGAGTGAAGTCTTTGGACGCATATTCTACCCACCGATCTTTCAACATAACATCGTTTACTTTTTGAAAGTATCGATTGTGAAATTCGTCCTCTCCCACAAAATACTTCATGGTCCCAAGTCTATTCATTTTGGCAGCTTGAACCGTACCCCATAGTCCTCTCCAACGAATTTCTTTTAAAATTTCAAAAAGAAAAGACATACTTTATATTCTATGAAGTTACTAGAATACTTCTCAAACGCTCAGCAACACAAGAACGCTGCCAAGACAATGTCAGCTCCTCCTAAGAAGAAATCTCCTTTACGAATGTGAACAGTTTGACAAACTGTGTACGTAATTCAAATAGCTAATAGCACCTACAAACTGAACTATTTGGAGCCATAAAGGCTGACTTTCTATCAACTCTAGCAAAATAAATTGTATACACAACACAAGAAAAACTTCTTTTGTCAATATGTATCCGCTACGAACAATACACAGCAAGTATGCCAAAAGAGTTCTTTCCATAGAGGTTAGTCGTTCTACAACAGTCAAATGCGTGAACCCGAAGACTAAAAAGTAAAGCGGTATAATAAAACGCGAGAAGATCCTTTTCAATAGATTATCTGCATGCTGCCAACTCCAAAAGTGACTTATCAACAACAAAAACCATAAGCTATTCACCGATAATGGACGAGGAAGTATGTAAGTAAGTAGCGCCGAAAGGAACGGAAACATATACAAAACAACGAAACACAACAAGAACGAGCCACTTCCAAACCTAAAACTGGATACCAACAATTTCCAAGTAGAATTATTGCCTATAGCTGAACTAGGCAAATCACCCCTATCAATGACTGAATCCCAATAAAGTTGTTCCTTATATGCAACTGTATAAGATGATTTCTGAAACTCCATAGAAGAAAAGGACTCCCCCAATTTCTCTTTGCAACTTTCAGTCAAACCGGAAACAAAAATATCATTCTGGTAACTTCCGTTGTTCTTTCCTATCGGCAATTCATCACTATGAGAAACAATATCTGGTTTCGAGATTTGTTGTTCGACACTTCCTGTCTCTTCGCCACCCTGGGTATTCTCCTTGTTATCTGAAGAGACTTGCAAAGAATTCATATCTGCTGAAGGAGCATCATAGAAAACGTCAGCTTCATCTTCTTCAATGTTAACTGAATCAGAAGCCACGTCCTGACTTTGTACGATACCTTCACTAATGAAATTTTCCGCAAGTTTCCCAGATCCCGACATGCCAAAAGTTTCTTTAGAAGTTGTTTCCATCGAACAACCCCTCTCTGTTTCTTCACGAGAGTTACTGGTCTCTGTGAATTTCTCTTCTTGGACATGAGATATCTTTTCTTGGGTGTTTGGTTCCCCTGTGAATTGTTCTTCCATCATTCTTTGCTTCTGTTTTGCTTCTTCTGCCACACGTCTCTTGTTTTCATAGAAGCGAATGGCTCGAAGCCTTCTCTTCTCAGCTCTGGTTAGCTTTCGGGGCTGCTCACTTTCATCTTCTGTCGTTCCACTCAAAGCTGCGGAACTGGTAGAAAGAGTATTTGAGTTGTCTGACAAACCATTTCCCAATGAAGACATTTGTTTTCCTGAAGATGACAAAGAATGATTAGTATTTAAACTGCTCTGCTGTGAAGTTGAATTGCTTCCTTTTCCAGCTGAACTCGTTGAAGCCTTGTCTTTCTTACTTTTCTTTGCGTTCTTCTTCATTTGCTTCTCTGCATTCTTACTAGTAGTTTCATTTTTTGCTGAATGTCTTTGTCTACTCCCGACGATAAAGCCAGGATGGAATATACTTCCAATGGTTGATCGATGTTCCTTACTTGTGTCTTCCATTCGGTCCCCATAAACAATAGAATCACTTGGAACAACAGCATTGGAAGCATTTTTATCACGATGTGCAAAACTAAAGAAATTATGTCTTTGAATAACTGCATGCATCCACTCCATCGCAGCATTAGAAGACCACAAACCACTCCAACTTCCAGTGCGGGGTCGCCCGGGATGGCTTAAATTAGCCTCAGTAGTCATAGCATAGGCGGGATCAACTCCAGGAGGATGATAAAATTTACAAGAATCTCCATGTGGGCAATTAGGAAAGTACCTACACATCTTTTTCATAGTAGTGGATCTTCGATTCCAATTGGAAGAATGTTGACTAGATGACACTTCTCTTTCTCCAGAGAACGGAAACACTGAAGCATCTACATACGACGTAAACGAAGAAGTTGAAGAGTCATCCGGAATAAGGAAGGCACTTCCAATAATGGATTGTGAAGGTTGTCCTGCTGCTTGTGGTGAATACGAAGAAGACATAAACGAGTTCAAATAGGGTTGTTGAACAGGTACTGAAGAAAATTGGGGCTCTGTCAACGAGCTCGGCCCATAGAAAGGAGAACTCAATGACTGATTAGGTAAACCTATACCACCCTGAATCGAACCCTCAGCAACTGAAGGGGATACTGTGGAATAAGCTTCCGTCCTCTGAGGATAATACTGTCTACTGGCAGAAAAAGAAGGCGCACTCGGATTGTTAGGAAAACCTTGTCTCCAGTCGTCTTCCAGAGAAACTACAGGCGGACTAAAAGCTTCCGATTGATAACTAGAGAGAGTCCTGTGGAAAAGTCCTCCAGTCACTGGGGTGTTTACAGCGGGTCTTCCGACCGAAGGAGAATAGCTACTGCCTGGTGACAGTTCTTCATGCGGAGGCTCCGACCTGCTGTTACGGAATGTTCCAATAAAATTATTCGAGTCTTTTTGCTTTTGATTGTCGAAACGAGAACGCGTTTGCTGTTCGAACGATTCCGGAGCCAATAAAGTTACCTCCGAGTCACTTCCTGTGTCGTCGTCTGTCAGTCCTGCAGGTAAGAAATACTCAGGAGGTTTGGAGGAATTCTCGTCGTCATCGTCCAGTTGTATATTCATAAGCTTCTTGAAACAAACCCACAATTACTTTTCACTACTAGTTCGACTTTTGTTGGCAAATTGCCAACCAGTACGATCGACAACTGATGTCAAAATCTTCACCAATAACGAAGTCTCGGTGTTGTCATTGTAGAGTCTTGTTTCTCAATATGATTTTATTGTTATTTATTTAGTAGTTTTTATCATTGGCTGTATTCATGTATTTCTAGACCATCTGAAAACTCCTCTTAGCAGTGGAAAATATAGAGAAATACTGTGTCTTCAACTTGCCTATGCTTCGATTTGTAGCATAGTGAATTAGTTTAATACCAAATTTTGAGAACAGTACTGAACTAGTTGTTTCTTCTCCACTGTTAGAGTGAAAAAATAGGTGGGTGAAATCACTGGAAACCTTTTCAACTTTGTCTGAACGGTAGCCTACAGGTCATATTGGGACATGAAGATTTCTGACAGACCTCTTCCTAAAACTTCACTTCTAATGTAACTTTTGATAAAAGTAGCTTTATCTTAAATGAAAAAAGAAATACCAACGTATCATACGTTAGGAACCAAACAGAAAGCTCTATAATGACAATATTTCTTTATCTAGGAAAGTCTCGTCTGTCTGCATCGTAGAGCCTCAAATTTCTCAAGTTCTCATTGATAGAAAAATTGGGACTTCTTCTGGAACGATGTCCTCAGTTTTTTTGATTTTCAATGGCAACTTTCCTTTTCCTACTTCTGAACAAAACAATTCAATAAATGTTCGATGGGTGTTGGCATGTTGCAAATGCGTCTTATCATATCTTGTCGAGCTTGTTCACGAACACTGTCTATCATTTGTTCCAGTGACTCTCCACCATTCAGCAAGTTTTCAAAACCCGCACCATGTACGCTGAAACCTGAACGATGATCAGTTACTCTTGACTGTAAATAATTATAAGTTCTGATTCTCTCATTTCTTTCTCCACCTTGTGTCTGCTCTTTCCTTTGAGATGATAACTCCAAACGCTTCTTCTCTCTTTCTCGAGCAGATATTCTCGCAGCCAATACACGCACTGCTCTCTTCTTATTGGCAAACTGAGACCTTTCCTCCTGGCAGGTTGCCGTAATACCACTGGGAATATGACGTACTCTTACTGCACTTTCAGTTTTATTCACGTGCTGCCCTCCAGCACCACCAGCACGGAAATATTCAAACTTTAGCTCTGACTCATCAACAAGCGACTTGGGCGAATCCTCACTAGAGCCATCTAAAGTCAACAACTCTCCTGGTAAAATGGCAACGCTTATAGTACTGGAGTGTATTCTACCACTAGATTCCGTTCGAGGAATTCGTTGTACTCTATGAACTCCTGCTTCCTTTCTCAGCACGTTGTATGCTCCTTTGGCCTTGACCAATACAACTATTTCTCTGTAGCCATTCTGTTCTGTTTTGCTTATTTCAAGGACTTCAAAGTTCCACTGCTTCCTTGCGCACAGTTTCTCGTACATGCTCCATAAATCTCTAGCAAAAAGTGCAGATTCCTCTCCTCCAGCAGCAGCACGAATTTCTATCAAGGTTTCTTGTATTCTATCTAGATAAGGTTCTTGTTGTCTTTCTATCATTTCCAGACAAGACTGAACTATTCTCTGTTCATTTTCTCGCAACTTCAATAAAATTTGGTTTTCTTCTATTTCAAGGACCTTCTCTGACTCCTTGTTCAATCCCACTTCTTCCTTCCTTAAAGTGGAAGCAGCCCTTAAGTCCTCTTTCAACAGTTTACGCTGTCTTAACAACGAAGAGAACGGCAAAGTTGCAAGAAGCTTCTCTCTAAACACTCTACTATTCTTTTCACGAATATTCGACTCTAAAAGCAATTTTTCACAGTGTTCTGACAAGCGCTCGGCCAGATGGAGCCAAAGAGTGTTCGAGCAACTGCTGTCACTGTCGTCTTTGGTAACGGTCGATTGTTCCCTGTAGGAATTAAGGCGCGCTAACATACGGTTAGGACAACTTTTCAGCCCATAACGTTGAGTTGTATGATACACTTTCGAGACCAGAAACTCTCGCTTTGCAAATTCTGCCCAGAGGCTACAAGTCATTTCATTTTTCCAACAACTTTAACAGGGTGTGGCCTTTAGATTTGAATATACACAAGCAACTATTCACTTTTGTGTGATACCGACGAAAGAATGCCCGTAAAGTTCTCCTTGTGGCCTAATAACTCTCAAAGCGGAATATGAACAATTAAAACAAACAGAATTCTCTCGCGACCTTGATAAAGTTGTCTAAACTAGTATCTACCTATCAAGAGGTAAAACGATGAAAATTTCGTGGCTTCAAGACAACTTTGTTAACGAGTTCTTTAAATCTTTGAAAAAAATATGAATCATGAATTTGACCTGCCTCGAAAGCTCAATCTGACACAAAAATTGCATTGAAAACTGCTTCGTACATTCTTCACACTTTCAAAAGGACCTGGCAACTATCTGTCAAAATCAGACAATAGAGCATAAACAGTAGTCTGTCAACATTAAACTAAGTCTTAATACAAAAACTTTGCACAAACAGTTGAACGGAGTGGAACGCAACTTCGAAATTGAGATAGCCCAAAAGACAATCGAAAGATGAATGAATAATTCTCTTTCAAAACAGCTCACCATATACCGACATAAAAAGCTTGAGTGATTGATGAAAAAATGTTCAAATATGACAAAAAATTTACAAGTCTCAAATTTCTAAAATTCAGCTTAAAAACGATTACACCCAAACTGACTCATTTTGCGCTTGACAATTGAGAAAAATTACATGAACTGAAATCTTCGTGTGATATGTGCTTCCAAATAGTACACTGGCTGGCCAATTCCTTTGTAAACTGAAGAAAATCTTGATAACCAGTATGACCCCAGAAAAAGTTGTCAGGGGGATCTACATTAGAATCCTTTCTTCCATATCTATTATAAAATTCACGAACAAAGGACAAACAAGCACCTAACCATTCATTGTTCCGTGCAACTTGAAACACATTGGATCCCTTTGTTACGCTGTATGAAATAAGATATCCTTCCTCTTCAATATTTGCACACAACATCTGCAATTGCATTTGAGCAAAATAAATAGGCGAGAGCTTTTCCAATGGTCGAAAATTGAGAAATGCCCAATGGGTATGGGTCATGGTATCTTCTTTCCTTGAAAAAGAAATTTTCTCAGATGATGATATTTCATGAGAAGAATCTAAAGAAGACGATACAACTCGAGGAACAAAAGGGCAGCGACTCTTCGCTTCACACAACTGCCAGGGATTCCAAACTCCATTTACATTACGAACTCGAAACAAAGCATCAGGACTAGCTGAAATAGTTGGAAGTTCCTCATAACAGATATTCCATTCTGGAAGAATTTGCCCTTTCTCCAACACAAACAGTCCAACTTCTTGCATTCTTATATCCTGAAAAGAATGCATGTATTCAAGAAACGCCAATAAACAATTGGCTTCATGAGAATGCCCCCATTCCAAGCGAATCTTACTCACAGAATCGTAGACTTCTTCAAATGATGGATTCAAAAGTGACTTCCAAGCATGCACTGCATGATGATGGCCTTTCATACTACTTGGAAGTCCTAACAATGTAGATGCCTTACTTTCTCCAAAACCAAGAATTTTCCATAGCGTGCTCGCGCTAACTTGTGAAAAACTACGAGCAATCTTCCATTCCTCCGAATCTTGTCTCAACATGCGAAAGTCATGACAACTTTCTATGTTTATTAGGTAAGGGGGAGGAAGCGGACGGTACAGTGGGTGCGATCGCAAGACTGACTTATGGATGCTTCCCCAAAGAACATTAGGTTGCTTTCCAATGAACTTTTCTTGAAAAAAAGACGAATCGGAAAAACTATCTCCTACCTCCGAGGCCTTCTTTGCGCTTACTGGCTGGTTGGCTTTTCCAGTTTCCAAGTGGCTAAGAATAGCATTACCAAGTGCCTCTAGTTGACGACATAAATTTTCGTCCAAAATATTATTTTGATGTTCTTGCAATAACTGATCAAGTTCTTGTCTCTTGTTCTCTACCTCTAATGAAAGTTCTAAACTGTGTGAAGAAGCTAGAACGTCACGCGCCTGCTTCCTTAGAGGTACTCCATCGATATCACCAACTTGGTTTCTTTGCTGCAAAGTTTTCAAGAAGCGCCACCACGACTTCTCTAGCTGATTTTCTTGACTCGTGCAAAACGTCTTCCCTGAGCCATTCCGGTAAAACTTGGACAACTGAATGTGATGCACACAAGCAAGTCTCGCTTCTAAGGGTGTAGCGTAAAAACGACGCAACTGAATTATGTCGAGCGAACTTCGGGAATATTTCAGAGGCCAGAAACCCAGTGAGTCTCTAACACAAGAAGCACAGCGTGGGCTGAAACAAATCCACATCCGTCGAAGCAATATTAGTCAACGAAAAGTAGCCCTATTTAATGAATGTATTCCAATGGACCACAACGAAAATATTTTATCGATCTTCATGAAAGTGCGATCACCAGTAATACTCGAGTTGGAAAATTGAAATTTGCTACTCAACAACTTATCCGAATTACCATCGGAGTATTGGAAATGTGGAGTTTGTAGCGTAGTTACCAACTCATGTTTCTTTTAATGAATAAGTGCTTTGAGATGGTGTTGAAAGAATAGCATATATACTGTAGTTTGTAAAAAGAGATATCGTGTTCAGATTTTACTTCTTCACACAAACAGTTTCACAACTCTTTTACTCAGACAGCTGACTAGTTGATATATCTTTGAGAATGGCAATTTCTGTATTCAAGAGCAGTAATTGGGAGATCTTTGAAACGGATTGTCAGAAACCCGCGTACAATTTAATGGAGTTGATGCAAAGCAGCGAAGGTGAACGTGATGTTGACGTCACTCGTGATAAACTTTTTCAGATAAATGGAGAACCGTTGCGTTTCTTTGTAGGTCTTAGCAGTCAGAAAAATCACGTGGAGCTTTTGATTAAGAAACGGGGAGGCTTGGTACTAGGAAAGCTTCCTGACTGTTTCAAGCTCTCAGGCATGGTTCTGGACTTGGATGATAACGGCCTCCCTTCCAACCCTGAACAACTAATCATTTTATTAGATACAAATGCAAAACTATCACGCAACAGCAAGTTTACGATAAAGCCCGCTGATTGCTTTTCGTTGTCGTACGTGGAAAGCTGTATAGAGCAAAACAAGTTGCTCAACTTGAATGGCTTCCGGATTGGAAATAAGTCTGTTGTTGCGAATTCACAAGAGAACACAAAGACCAAAAAAAGATTCCATGTTTCGGAAGAACAACATGAAGCTGCCTTGACCAGTGAGAAGCATCTTGCATTCATGAACCTCGCTACTACGACTACACCAGAACCTGTCAAAAGATCAAGACAAAAGTATAACCACGAACATGACTTGATACTAGTGAATTTCGTTAAAGAGATGATGTTGAAATACCCTGAAGAGAAACCTCTTGGTCAGAAACTATGGCAGCGAGCAGAAGAATTGCAAATACTTGGACCCTACCGTACTTGGCAGTCTATGAGAGAACGCTTTAAGACTCGATTACAGCCATATTTACACCAAGGAACAATTTCGACTTTAGCATGGAATCAACTACCTATAGATGCTGAAGATCCCATATCCACATCATTTGAAGAAGAAAATACTTCGACCTTTTCAGAGAGTATTGAGTTAGGCAAAGCTTCGGTTTCCCAAGGAAATCATGCAGACGAGTCGAAGAGACAGACGTACAGAACTGAAATTTCACTCGCGGAGCAACGAGAGAGATCAAGTGTTATGTTGGATACTAATATCGTTTCGAACGAATTCACTTATGGGACGGAAGAAAACTCATCTCGTGATGTACTAGTAACAAGTGACTGTAGAAATGACGAAAGCTTCTGTCGCAAGTTATTATATGATAAAGAAGAAAACAAAGCATTCGATTGTCAACAGGAGCAACTTGTGCAAAAGGTTATCCGAAATTTAAGCGATAAATATCTTGTACCCGAAACGCGAGTCTGTATGGCTTTGTTGGATGCCAATGGCTCGGTGGACTTGGCACTAAAGTTTCTGAAACACCGCAAGGTGTGATCATTTTCGCTGTCCAATTGAAGGTTCGAAACTTTTGCAGTTTGTATAGAAGACGATTTGAAAGTAAATTTGCACTAGCCATCTCTTTGCATTATAGTGTTCATAAAGTGGTTTCAAAATGACTGTTGGAGGCCACCAAGAATCTCTTCGCACCTTATGTCTTGATAGCCTAACTGATACTTTTAGACGACTCTAAAAAGCCATCTTGCTTAGACTCACTTCCACTCGGAGTACGCACCTATTGCGAAAACGTTTAGAAGGCTATGAAAATTTTTCAGTCTTTTACTGAAAACTGTAGCAGGCATTCTCGAATAATATTCACTGCCCTTTATGAAGAATAGCCTTCTTTTGGAAGTTCCTGTAAACGTGATTTTCCAATGACGTGCTAGCAGGAGATAAGATTTCTATTTTTCTTCAAAAACTAGCACTTATTTGTTTTTCAAAGGTGTTTCTGGACATAGTGCTCGTTACATACCATCATTGTCTCATTTGGACAAAAAAGAATGAGCTGCTTCAAATGTCTCATGTAGCATATTGAAAACGCTGAATTTCAACATCAACTCTACAACATATCAAATTCTTCGTACGTGTTATTTACAGGTATGTTAAAAATCTTCCAATAACAACAAAACAAAAGACCACAAACTAAAAATGTTCGACATTTTCCTCCAATACAACAAATATCTAGCAATCCCAAAGAGGTGGAAGATTACAACTTTCCATCACTAAGCTGTCATCTTCAGAAACAAATGTATTCATTCTGTTCATGTGCAAAGGCGGCAGAATATTACATGAATCTCCCTTCCACGTTGCTGCGGTCTCCGATGCCCTCGAGACCACGCTACATACTCCCATAAGTGAACTTAAAGACGCCTCCTCATTAACCATTCTATCTCTAAAAGCTGGTAGCGGCGTGATAGCTACACTTCCTAAACTCTCACACTGCAAAGGCCCTCCTCGCGGGACGCCCATCATCGAGTCTAGTGCAATCCAGTGCTCTTGATCTGAAAAGGACGCAATGAACGACGGGTGAGTCATACCATTTGACTCTGTAATTTTTGAAATGGAACCACTATTTAAAGGTCTGACTCGTGCTATCCCGCAATCTGGGCAAACTGTAGGTGCGGCGTTATCTTTCATCAGGCTGTCCAATGCTCCACTGTGTTCCTGACCATTATTACCATAATAAGAATGTTGAGCACAACGTTCTCCAAAAAACCAAGCTCGGTCATCATGCTGCGAGCCAAATGAATGCGAAGCTTCTGTTTTGGTAGGGTAGCATAATCTTTCGCTTTGAGCTAAAGATACTCCAGCACTCCTTCCTGGATCGGAAGACCTACGTTGCATATTGCTGGGCCACTCAACGTATTTATTCCCCATTTCTTCACCAGCATTACTTGAATCACATACTGAATAAGTTCGATACAAACGACTGCTATCTCTTGACACTGTGTTTGAGGCCTTTCCAGCAAGTACTCGGAAATACCGGTACCGACACTGAATATCCGTCCTTCCCGTACCCAGCTTTCTCGCAATATCTGACCATTTGCTGCCAAGTTCTTCATGAAGCTTCATCAGTTTTTCTGTTTCTTCTTTAGTCCACGAATCTTTCCTTACGCTAGGATCGAGAGTGTATCTCCTACGATAGCATTTACTCAAGTACTCAAAACCCCTGAGTTGTTTCTTACCATCTCTTCAGGCACTGCTGTCCAGTCTTACCGCCCATGAACTTCTTTATAAGAGCCCAACGGTTACCATACTTCCGATGGAGCTTCTCAAATTATCAGAAAGCATATCTCACCGACACAACAAACTTCCCTACCTCTATGAGCCTCCTGTCCTCTTGTTCGGTCCAACCCAACGAACCGACAGGACTTTCATGGTTCTCCAACTTTTGCATAAAGAGTGACTTTGAGTCGAATAATACGTTGTTTCCTTTGTTTTCCCCCTTCTCTGAGACGACAACGGTCATTGGAGTCTGTTGCTGCTTAGAAGCTAACGGCGCCAGTACTACAGATATTTCAAGTGCAACTCTGGTTAGAACAATTAGCAAGTCTTTGGTTGTTCCAAGGTAACCTCGTCAAGTCATAACATGAAATCCTACGTGCGGCAACCAAAATAGTAAGGGAAGAAATGCAGTAGCTTGGCACGTGTTTACCTCGGAAAGACCCATGGACAAGGGACGCTTAAGCGATCGAGGGAAAATCCAAAGTACTAAATTCCACGAATCCAAACCTCCTTGACAGTGGAATTCTCAAGCTATTTCAGATCTTTTAAGTTCAACCAGCGAGGCATAAAATGTATAGAGACATCAACATAACCAGTTAATGAGGGAAATTTGACCATACAAACACCGGAATTTACAAGCCTATTCGCTGGTTGCTTCTATATTAAAACTGTTCTTTTTATTAGGAATACTCATTCGACAGATTGCCTTCAACGCCAGTTCCTATAAACCTATGTCACCTTCTAATTTAGAACCAGCAAACATTCTAGCAGCTCTCTATATAGCAAGGCTGAATATACTCTACTCCAGAAAAATAAAGGTTTCAAAAACTCTCAAGTACAGACAATTTCATTCTATTTCATCATTCAAGTTGAGAAAACACTTATCCCTTTCTCAGAACGTTTTGGTAGAATGAAAATAAACATGTCAAATCGTTCTCTTCACTATAGCAGATGAAAAATTTTTGGGTTAAGAACTTTTTCTCTTGTCTCTTGCCAGCCAATATCAAATCCATAGGCTGGGTGCCAGGTTCACAGGCAAAATCGAAGTAACTGATAGCTACCCACTGAAGAGAGTATATCAAATCGGTTGGCTAAAAAGACCGCGCAGGAGACATCCAATATCTTTTCCATATTAGATACATTCATGAAAGCATTTCACGATAAACACAAATATGGAACCGGGACCAAATCCAAATTATAAGCGTATCACAGCTACTAAACTTGATAACATCACAAAACTGTCGATATTTAGCTTGTCGCGACACTATATATATATATACATAACAGGAAATAATTCTACTTTTCATCACACACGATGAGTGGATAGATTTGAATACAACTTTTAAAATACAAGAAATAATACGATGGTGCTGTTTAAAACATACACAATCTCTTTCATTCTTCTTTCTAAAGAACCTTATCTTGTGTCTCATTGAGCACAAATATCTGTCATTTGCTGATAACTCACACTTGACAAAACAGAAAAATCTACCAAAAGCAAAATCATTATGACTTTATAATTGCTTCGTTCAGACAACTTCCATTTTTGAATTTCACAAACTGGCTTCATGGGGCTTTCGAATCTCAGAGTTTGAAGATTCTCTCATTAACCGCAAGAAATACTTCTGCATGTGCGTTCTGCATTGAACAGTAGATCTGGTCCCCACATAGTCCGACAATGCTTTGAGATCTCGACGTCCAAACTGCGATAGCGCTTCTAAAAACCTTTTGTGCTCTTTTGCAGTCCAGTAACGAGAGCTGGTCTCTTTAGAGGGTTCCTTAAAAACAACTTTGGCTCCTTCCTTCTCGTTCCCCTTGACAACACTGGCATTTTGCAAATTATCCTTTCCAATGTTACTATTCATACAACTAGCATCTTTATATTGTTCATTTGGCTTTGACACTTCAAATGAAGAATGATATAAGAAAGAATCCATATGACTTCTCCGAGAACTGTTTTCTGACTTCATGTTTCTTAATGAAGGAGTTAGACTTGTCTCTTCGGAAATCGCTAATTTTCTATGAATGTAATCTGAGTGGGAAGCGAAATACTTCTGACATTCACATTGTCCGTTAGCGTGAAGTTTAATCAAGTCACCAACATTTGAGCACAGAATTTTTATCGTCTCTCGTGCTTCCTGTAACTGTCTTTCAAGAGATATGGCGTGTGACTGAAACTGGTTCAACTGCACCTTCATTCTATCAATTCTTGATGCTTGGCTCGCTTCAACTTGTTGCAGAGTTTTAATATAGGAATCATTTAGATCATTTTCGAGTCTGCTTTCCATTTCATCGTAACTATCCAAACTCGTCCTATCATACAATTTTCTTTTCTTCTGTGGAACAAGATTATCAAAAACTACTTGAGCTCCGACAGCTTCTTCTTCTTCGAGGTTTCCCTGAATCGGCGACGTCCTTTTTGGTACCCAAGGGAAGACCTTTCCTGCATTGACTAAATGATTCACTTCGATCTTATCCTCCTCTCGAGATGAAGTCAATACCATCCTATGTCTATTTGTTTTGGGGTTTCCTCGGTAGAGATGCAGGGTGCGAAAAGCAAAATTGAAAGTTTCTTGATTTATCGAGTATTCTACGCGATAAATATTCTTAAGAACCCAGGCTTGATTACTTAGTCCTTTTAGTCGCCATACCAAAGTCACTCCCTACAACATGTGTTTCCCAAATATCTAGAAAAGCACGTTCCACAGCAAAGTGCAACGAGAACTTTGAATTATAGTCGAAGACAGTAGCTACTTGGACTACAAATACAAAAGGTGATTTGGATGCTTTGAATACAAGTTCTAAAAAGACATACAACCGTTCAGGGAGCTTATTTGAAAAATTGTTGGGCAACTGAAAGTCTGATAGTGGCAATCTAAGACAGCGATTTACATCGAAATTGTCTTTCTTGTGTTGTAGGCTTTCCGAAACTTTTGACTTCTGAACTCTGTTTTCTCTCTCATATTTTGCGTCAGAAAGTGATCTGTCTTATATCTTAGTTTTAGAGTTGTATGAACAGCTTATTACTTGTAGGGATAGATACAATTGTTATCAGTTTCATATCTACGTTCATAGAATCTAGAATTTGTGTCATACAGATTTCCACAATGAAACTTGAAAATGTTAGATGTAGCATCTAATTGTTAAAATACTTGAAGTAGTCCTATAGAAGATTAATTTTTAAATCCTATAAACTTCCGAAGTTGCTGATGGGTCGATTAGCTCAAGTGGTTAGAGCGCCGTGCTAATAACGCGGAGGTTCTGAGTTCAAGCCTCAGATCGACCATTTCCTTTTGGTAGGAAATTGATCTCTTTGAGAGTCCTATGCTTACCTTTGCCGGAAGTACTGTCTTTTTGGATAACAACAAGACAAGAACTTTCTTCAAGACGGACCTCAGCTTGATTTTGAATACTGTAGTTTGTAATCGTTGTAGGCTGCTTCAAAAACAGTTCAGTGCAAGAAACTGGATCAGAGAGGATGGGAAACAGGCTAGGGAAGTTACGCCACAGCCAAATTTTGTTGTGTTTTTGAAGTTGGAAACTCCGTCGAACGTAAAGATTACAGTCATAGGAGGTGGTTCCTTCGGAACAGCGATGTCAAAGGTTTTTGGTATGAAAGGATACCAAGTCTGTTTATTGGTACTGTAAGCTATCTTATTTTCAAGTTTGTAGTTTGACTAGCCCGAAGGTAAGGGATCCTAATATTGTAGCCGGAATCAATCAAGACAGGAGAAATCCCAAATATCTGAGAGAGTTTACGTTACCAGACAGTGTTTGTGTAAGTCTGTTTCTTGTAAAAGGTCCGACCCTTCTTTGAGTGTATTCGCAGGCAACATCAGACGTGGAGTCAGCTTTGGAAGACACACAGCTTGTCGTACACGCCCTTCCCGTGCAAGTTTCTCGTGAAGTTTTGGAGAAAGTGTCTCCTTTTATCCCAACTGCTGTTCCAGTGCTTTCGACGTCAAAGGGTTTAGAGGTTACCTCCCATAAGTTTATGTTTGAGCTTTTACAAGAGACGGTCTCAAATAGTGGGAATAAACGACCCTTGGCTTTTTTATCAGGACCTTCTTTCGCGAAGGAGATTATGCAAGAGTTGCCTACTGCAGTTGTGGTAGCCTGTGAAAGTTTAGAAACTGCGAGTTTGATTGCGAATATGTTATCGTCATCAATTTTTAAGGTGTTTACTACCACAGATTTCATAGGTGTTGAAGTTGCGGGCGCACTAAAGAATATTATAGCCATTGCAGCTGGAATGGCAGAAGGCATGGGTTTGGGAATGAACGCAATAGCAGGATTAGTTACTCGAGGCTGTAGTGAGATGAGAAGGGTTGCTGAATTCTTGGGTGGTTCCTCGGTAACTTTATCAGGCCTTAGTGGTGTAGGAGACACATTTCTCACTTGCTTTGGTCCTTTAAGCAGAAATCGTACTGTCGGTTACCGTTTAGGCAAGGGTGAAACTCTGAGTGAAATATTAAAGACGTCGCAAGAAGTGGCAGAAGGAGTTGCAACTGCAAAGGCGGTGGTGGAGTGGTTACCCGCTGTACTTAACACCACATATACTCGTGCACTTGTACGTTTTCCTATACTTTTGAGCGTTGCACCAATCCTGGAAGGTAGGTTGACGCCTGAAGAAGGAATGCAACAGCTTATGTCAATGCCACCAACTGTAGAAGACTAAAACTTGGTTGAAAATCTTTCAAATGTATGACTATCCCAAACTGGCTATCACTTCATGTAAGCATTCTAACTTGAAAACACATTTTATCTTGTACGAATTTAAGCCACAAAATAAACAAACCAGAAAAAACAACAATTAAACTGGAAACAACAGGAAATCTGACTTTGAACAGAACATTAACTCAGTTCATCGAACGCTCCCTCAGAAACACGTTGGTGGCAGCAATTGCCCGTCTACGATCTCGTCCTGATAAGGCACCTTTTACATTCCCAAGATGCTGGCTGGAAACTTGTTCCAAGACATCCAAAGTGGTCACTTGCGAAGAGAATGGTGTGAGGCGCAACATTCCCACCTCCTCCTCATTACAGGCAAAAATGCCCTTAGATGTCCCAGTTTCTCTCAACTTTTTAGTTTCAAAGTTTCTCTGCTCATAAGGAGAAGCGTCCAATGAAGCATTTCTCTTCTCTGCATTGGGTCTGGGTAGAATTTCGGTATTGTCGCCTCTTACAGCTTGGCATCTACTCGCGGAATCCTCGTAGAGCTTCAATTTATACCGAACATTAGAAAGTTCCACCGCATACTGATTTATAACGTTTCTGAGATGTGAGTTCTCTTCAACAAGTTTCTTGTTTTCTTCCTCGGTCTTATATGCACGAGAGCTACGTTCATTCAACGAATCAGCTCTCAGTCGCAGTTCCTCTAGTTCTTCTCCAATCTGGTTCAAAGTTTTTGCACGTTTCTTTCGTGTTTTTGCCGCAGACTCTCTATTTCTAAGTTTCCTTTTGTAGAGCATCAACGCCCTTTCTTCTGCAGTCATTCTACGCCCCTGCGCGGATGTAGAACCTTTCAAGTCTTCTAGGGTCGAAGGAGATAAGTTGCTTTCTGTGAAATACAATGAATCTGTCGCTTCTGAGACTTGATTTCCCACTGAAGCTGTTGAAATCTCTTCAAACGTAGAAAAAGTTCCATCCTTTGAATTTCTCTCTAAATCCTTACAATACCTTTGATCTTCTCCTTGACACATATTTTGTCCCATCAAATCGGGCCAGTTGCTTTCTTCAGCACTTTCCAACTGCTCTAGTGAAGGTTGACCAACAAAACAGGCAGGGCCCAGAGAGAACTCCAAATCATAGGAGGGGTTCTCCTCAGTAGTCGAAGAAATAAAACTATATGGTGCTTGTGCCTCCTGCTCCGTCTGAGGGAGCTCATAAGCTCCGTCGCCAAGGTACGAGTCCCACTTTTCGCTACTTTCTAAAGGGACCCCATTAAGACATCCCACACTTTCTTCAAAGCCGTTCTCCGGAAATTTTCCAAAGTCGTTCCAAGCACCTAGAGAAAACTCTGAAGAAAACGTTTCCAAAGGCTCCTCCATTCGAAGAGAAGAACAAACAGCGTAAAATTGTGCCAAGTCCAAATTGCAATTCTTTTCATCACTTGATGTCTTGTGCGATCTGTCTGGACCGTTTGCGAAATCCTACTTTTTGCGAGCCTTGCTTTCATTCGTTTTGTTACAGTTGTCTGCGTTCTTGGTTCACGACGTTGACTCTTGCCAGGCATTCTTCCGCAAACTGCCCTTTATGCAAAGCTGAAGTTGGTGGTATTGTCTACAGCGTTAGAAGTCAAAGAAATTACAAAAGACGAAACGTGTCCAAGTTTATTTGTGATAAGGAAGAGAACTTCTTTTCATATGCGAAAAGTGATGTGCTTGAAACAACTTCTTTGTTTGACGCCGAACCAAGTTTTCTGACAGACCAGCACGTTTTCCGTCGACTTATTTATGCCCAGCACTTGTGGGTTCAACCTTTACCTTCCTCCCTCTATTATCAGAGTACGAAAGAAAGTGGTGTTTTCTGCAAAGCAGATTGTAAACTTTTTGATTGGATTAGACGGGACTTACAGGCACTGCTTGGCTCGGAAGATGTGGAGTTGTTGGTTGTCTATATTTACGGGAAGATTGAATCGGGTAGCTCAAGAGAAGAATTGAAGGAGGCGTTGAAACCATTTCTTTTCGAAAATGCAAATCATTTTTTGCACGAACTGTTTCAATTTGCCTCTTCAAGATATAATCTGGAAGACTATGACAAGGTTGCACGGTATGTTCATCAACAGGAAGTGTTTCCCACTAGAGAGACAATGATACAGTGATTACTTGGCCTTTGATGTAGGTTTTTGTTACTGAACTTGCAAGACATATTAGAAACTATGCTAGTCGGAAGTCAATAGTGTTCAACTGAAAGTATATTGTATATCAAATTCGCACCGATCACTTTTCAACATAGTTGGAAAGCAGAAGCATCTTTCTTTAGCATTTCCACTCAGGACTACTTTGTTTTTCCATTCCGAGTTTTTTTTATATATTATCTTAGCATATTCGAAGGTAATATACTGCTATGGACAAAAAATTATTGCAAAACACGAAATTGTAATTTTTCAACAAGGTTGTGTTGTAAGTAAAATAAAGAATTTTATGGAGCAAGTGTTTTATTGAACAGCACAAGAACATTATGTAAAGCATGTCAACTAACTCGTTTTCGGTTCCGATGAGAACTGTCTTAGCTATTTCTCCGTGAACTTTACATAATATGATATAAAACATGTCATAATTGTTTTCTTGGAGAATTGGGAGAAGTCTAAGTATTCCACTAGAAGTAGTTGTAGTCACTGAGTGCAATAAATATCGAAATGACACACACTTCGTGTTTTCACAAAGAATGTAGTTCGAACAATTCCAAAGTCATCCACTTCGATTGCTTCTGAGTTTGTTGAAACGACGACATAATGCGGTCTTCGTGGAAAAGGTAGGTCGACCGTGAGTCCTACTATTTTCGATAACTGTTTGTCGAGCTAGGATAATAGACTGGTGTTTATCAAGAAAAGCTATAGGCACTGATAAACAAGGTATAGAAATCCTGGAGAACTGTGCGGGGTTTTTGTTTAGTTCTTGACTTTAGGAAACATTTATTTTGAAGAAACAAGACAGACAGGCTCTTTTAGAAAGCGTTTTGTAAAGTATAGGGTACGTGTCAGTCTGAATCCTATTGAAGAGTTTTGAGCTTGGCAAGAATGAGTCCATACCAGATGTACATAGTGTGCCAGTTGAATGGTGGTAAGTCTATTATGACTGCAGAGACGAGGTATGGTAAGAAAAGTCAAGGTCCTGGTTGCACTATATGAGAGAAAATCCTCCGAGTGAACAGGAAATCTTGAATCACGAAGCCCACCGCTCCAAAGTTGCAGAAAAGGTTGCAAAGATAGAAGCAGAAGATCGCAAACAAAGACTTAAACAGTTTGTCTCTAGTACCTCTTCCGGTTTGCAGTCTCGTGTTGCGCATATTGTAGCTACTTATTTTGAGAAATAGGCGAGTCGTATGGTGAAGAATTTCAACAAGCACTAAGATACTTAGCACAGCAGCGTGGTTTGAACGATACACTGACCGATAAGTTGGCGAAAAACAACAACAAGTAGGTTTAGTCTAACTTTGCAAGTTTTTTTACTAAACAGAGGCCAGTGAAAACAAGGACTATCTTGAGAAGTCCTCGTTGCAAAAAAACGTTGATGAAGATTTGAGTGAATCATCACCAGAGGAGCCTAAAGTAAGAATTTATTATTTAGTTGTTGTTTCTGTTAACTTAGAATTTTTAGGGATATGGGGAAGGCTTCCAACCGGGAACATGGAAGCCTTCTAGCGAGAGTGTGAGAAGAGGGCGAAGAACTTAAAAGTGCGCTATGAAAGTTTATTTTTCTGTAGAAACGTCTCCTAGGAACAATTCATCTGTCAGAAGATAACTATCTTGTCCTGAAACCGGTATTACTTCATCATTGGGATCATTTTCAGTTTTTGCCCTTCTCTTCTGTCTTTCCTTCTCTTCCTGTTCCAAGTCATCTATAAAAATATCTATTTCACTTGCGTTTGATGTCGCTTTCCATACGACATCTTTCTTTCCTTCATTGTTTTTGCTCAACACAGAGACAAGTGTTTCTGAAGAAACATCATTCTTCTTCTTAGTCTGCCGTGGCTTGGCTTGCCTGGATTTCGTATATTCCTTCACAGCAACTTCAAATTCTTCGTCCTTCACAAACCTGAGAGATTCTACTTTCGCTTCCACAGTACCTGCTGAACCCTGAAGCAAACATGCAACCTTTACATATTCGTTTGAACTTCCAATTTCCGAAACAATGCCATATGCATTTGTTTCACTCGTCAGAACTTGCACTTTATCTCCAACTGAAAAAGCTACGTCGGACTCTGGATATTTTACCTCGACTTTGCGAAGTATTTCTTCTACCTCGGAATCACGAATAGGCTCTGGAATTGACTTTCTCTTTCCCTTGTTACCAAACGAAACGAAACCTACAACAAATAGTGTCTGCTTTATAGACCGATACGCGGAATCTGTCAATATAAGCTTAACTAAAACGTAGCCGGAGAAGAAAGGCTCCATTCGAACCTTTGGGATTCCACTAGGTAAGAGAACCACTTTCTTTGCGCAGGGAACAACCACATTCAATAGACGATCTCTAAGGATCTTGGAATTCTCAGCTTTCGATAATAACGTGTCCCGAACGGCTCTCTCTCTTCCACGAGTAACTTGAAGAAGATACCACTTAGGTGCAACGTTCTTCGCAGCGTCATCACCGTAAAATGATTCTTCAACAGACTCAGCCTCGGCGTCTTCACTGGCTCTTTCTAATCTCTCTTCTCCCGCTGTCTCGTTGTTGTCTGAAAATCCTTGTCGCAGATCACTTCGGTACACAGAAGGTCCACTCTCGTCACTTGAATTCTCATAACTTGGAAACGAACAAATACAAATTCTCGTGTGTACAGTTTTCTGAAGATAGAAAGTGAATACAATTTACCATAGAAACTTCATAACACCAACCACTTTCACCTTGTCTGAAAGGTTTGAGAAAACTGGTCTCAAGCTTCTTTTGATACACAATGTTCTTGAAATAGGCTTTTTCGCAAGTGTGTACGAACAACCACTTACTTGAAAACTGTTGCACGGTACAACAGTGCGATCGAGCTTGATAAAAGCTGCAAAGTTCAACATTGCAACCCAATTAGCCCATTTTCGATCCTTTCAAAGAACTCTGTTTTTGGAACTTTGTTAGACAAGTTGAGCTCACTCTTATCTTGAAAAGGATTCATTGCGTTTCTGGTTTTGGAAAAATCTGTCTTACTATTGAAAATGTTCAAGGAGCAAAACTTTCATAAAAAAAACGAGTTCTCGATTCTATACCAATGATAAGAAGAACGACGTATTTCTTATGTACTTGGTTTTGACTCGATTCCTCAATAACAACTTTCAAACCAAGGTTGTTGACTTGAAAGAAGCTCATATTGAACTGAATCGTTAAATAAACATAATTCTACTATGCTGTTTCTATATCAGGAACTTGATATAACAGAGAAGGGTTACGACGAGGATAAAACGCATTTGAATTTCTTCTACAACTTCCAGTTTGCATAAGGGTTCCGTCTCTTTTAAGGAACTTTTTGCTTATTAAAATTTCACAATATAGAATGTCTCCATATACTTTTTTCTAATTTCGCAATATAAACAAATCTGCTTCGAGAAATGTAGAAGAATCTCAAGAAGAGCTTTCGAAGCAAGTTATCTCTATCCCAAGGACTGATTCACAAAGAGACAACCTAGTTTGAAACATATTCCTATGCACCACAAATACTTTCATATGTGCTGTTCTGTCTCGGAATGGACGACGGAAATGACTCGTGTAAAACATCCAATGGACTCACCCAAAGAGTCGTTATGTTCAATTCTTCTTCAGAAATTGAGACGCCCCTTCACAACCATAACGCAACTTCTCACGTAACCTTGCCGTCGGCGGTTTCTCTGAGAGGTGTTAACCTGAGGACTCAATCAGGAAGTGAAATTCTTACAAATATTGACTGGGACGTATTTCAAGGTTCAACAGCGGTAGTTATTGGCCCATCAGGTTCGGGAAAGACCAGACTTGTTCGCCTTTTGAATCGGTTGGACGAGGCATCTTCAGGTCACATTGACATCTTTGGACTTGACATAAAGCAGTGGAATCCCCAGCAACTACGTAGAAAAGTTGTATACGTTGCTCAAACACCGTACTTGTCGCGAAACACAGTGCTTGAAAATTTGGAGATAATCTGCAAGTTAGGTGTTATTTCCAAGTCCACTTTTGAAAGAAGTCTTGACGAGGCGTTGGAAATTGCGGGATTTCAAAAGGCACTTCTTGATCACTCAGTGAATACGTTATCGGGGGGAGAAAAGCAACGTTTATCAATTGCTCGAGCACTGTTATTGTCACCCGAAATTCTTGTCTTGGACGAACCTACTTCTAGCTTAGACGGTTTAGGGGCACAAAGCTTTCTTCAAAGGCTAAACCACTGGAGACAGAAAAGTAATAGCACATTGATTGTTATTTCCCACCGTTTTGCAGACTTGTCGGTCCTTGGTGGCCAGCTTCTTATGTTGAATAGTGGGAAAGCTGTTTTGAAAGGAGAAACTTCTGGTATATTGAATTCAGCTGAGGGAGAACAGGTTCGGAAGTTATTGTCTGGTGAAGATTTATAGTGAGTTGTAGCAATATCTCTTATGTCTTCTTGTCCGGATACAGGCGCAATTCCTTTGGATCCAGAGCAGCTTATTTTTGCAGGTGGTTTTCTCATTGCCAATATTATAGCCATTCACCTTTTGGAGCTTGGTCTCGAACGAGATATTACTATGGGTGGATTTCGAGCAACTGTTCAGTTATTAATGGTGGGATATTTTCTCAGATGGGTGTTTTTAACACGTCAAGTAGCTGTTGTTATGTTGGCGTTCGGTATTATGTTGTCAGTAGCAGTTTGGACTGCAACAAGAAGAGTGAAGCGGAAACTACCAGGCTTACTATACAAAAGTGCAGTTTCAATCGTAATAGGCTCCGGACTGACTACCGTTATAGTGACGGCGTTTGTAATAGGTACTGATCCCTGGTGGGATCCTCGATATTTTCTTCCTCTTGCCGGAATGATCGTTGGAAATGCGATGAATGCTGCTGCTTTAGTTTCAGAAAGAATGGTTAGCGAAATTATTTCTCGCCAAGGAGAAATTGAGGCCCTTCTAAGTCTTGCAGCAACACCTAGACAAGCAGTTGCTCCAGCATTACGTGCAGCTCTTCGTTCTTCAATGATTCCTTCTATTAACGGAATGATGACTGTGGGACTCGTTTCATTGCCTGGAATGATGACTGGACAAATGTTAGGTGGGGCGGATCCTTCAGTTGCGGCAAGATATCAACTAATGATTGTGTTTGTTTTGGCTGGAGCAACCAGTGCAGTGGCAGTTTCATTGTCCATGTTATTGTATCATTCTTTTTTCACTTCAGCTTGGCAGTTGAGGACAGAGTTGCTAGCGTCTGAATAATATTCCTCAAGAAATAAAGGTAATATATTCTTCTTTTGTTGAAATATGTAATAGAAAAATAACTTTTTCGCCTTACAGGAACATAAGCAATGTTTACTGAAGAGTGTAACGACACAGCCAATACGATAACTGCCTAGTATTTGCGCTCCAGAACAACAACAAGGATATAATTCATGTCCACTTGTTCATACGGAATCGTCCTTCTATACTGTGACGCCGTTGGTAACTCGCTACACACTTACAATAAACTATTCCTATGGTTGTGTACTCACAAGAACTGTTTCAGGTGTTCCAGTCTCCGTTGCAAATCCGAAATGCGAGATTCCACATGGATTGCACCCAACTTGTTATTTCTTTCCTTTGCTCGTTGAAGCAACTCTTGTCTCTTTTCAAGTTCGTTTTGGAGCTCCCCGAAAAGAGCTTGTCGAGACTTTGAGTTGAGGGAACGAAAATAACCTTCATCCCAGTCCCATAAGCGTTCTCTTATAGCCTTATCTCGTCTTTCTTTGCACTTTCTATATATTGTCATCTGAATGCGACATCTCTTTTCTTCAGAAAACAGCAAGAAGCAACGAAACACGTTGGCAAGATGTTTCTGGCAAAGATTAAAATCTGAACCAAAATTAGCGTTTGTAAAATAAAGAATCAAAATACCTACCTTTCAAAAAATCCTTTGGGACTTCTTGAGGAAGTTCTGGTGGCGGTTGTCTTACCAAAGCCGAGCTTTGTGTAAACAGATTGCTCCTAACGTCGTCTTCATTCCTTGACATGAGAAAATTGTCATTGACCAAAATCCATTTTTGGGTAGGAAATGCACTGTTCCCCTCTCATCAAACGAGCAGCTGGAGACAAGTACCACCCCGAAAGCTTTAAGCAAAGATGGGAAATACTGAAAAAGTTAGGAGAGTATGGATGTCGTTCCTGTTTTTAGGACATTTGCTCACTTTCTTTTAAAATGCAGAGGAGGTTTTTCCAAAGTTACCATAGGAAAGCGGAAAAGCGAAGAGGATTCCGTATATTCCGGGTTTGGACCTTCCAATGCTTCGCGTGACGAAGTTGCTTCCGAAGTTGCTATTAAATGTATTTCAAAGGAAGACATGAGAAATGGTTCGGAGAGTGAAGAATTGGTCGCTCGAGAGATACAGACGTTTGTGACCGTATGTATGTTCGTCTACTGATAGCATATTGTTGAAAAGAGAAACTTCAAGGTTGGAAATGGTTATCCTTATGTTGCACAACTGTATGAAGTATGTGAAGACGAAAAGTTTGTTTATTTGATAATGGTAAGTTGCAATGCCCTTGTTTTGACCGTAACCGTGAAACCTTTCATAGGAACTGTAAGTGTGAGTTTCTGTTAAATCAAGACTTATATTTTTGAAGACTTTCTGGAGGAGAGCTGTTTGACCAAATTGTACAACGAGGTCACTTTTCCGAGAGAGATGCTAGTGCTATCGCTTCGTGTATGATTTCTTCAGTTGCACATTGTCATTCGAAACATGTTGTTCACCGAGATCTCAAACGTGAGTGGAAGTTTCAGCGAATTCATTTTCTAACATATACTATAGCTGAAAATTTTGTTTTTGAAAGTCGTGCTCATGATGCAAAACTGAAGTTGATTGATTTTGGTTTGGCAGCCATAATGGCAAGTCCTGCATCAACATTTAGAACAATTTGTGAGTTTCTTCTGGTTTTCTTTGAATAATTTTTTATATCAGGTATTAGGTGGTTCTCCGTCCTATGTTGCCCCAGAAATACTCTATCAGAAGCCTTATACATATAAAGTGGATGTTTGGAGTTTGGGAGTTATTATTTATATCTTATTGGCAGGATATGCACCTTTTGAAGCGAAAGATGAAAAAGAGCTTTTTCGCAGAATAAAGCACGATCCTGTTAGAATGGAAGGAAAGGAGTGGGATGCTGTATCTTCTGATGCAAAGCATTTTGTAGCTTCTTTGTTGGAGAAGGATCCTCGAAAGAGACCTTCATGTGAAGAATGCCTTGAACATCCTTGGATCGAGAAGGGGCAACATATCCTCGAAGAACAGTACCATTTAGAACATACAGTGAAGAACTTAAAACAGTTCAATGCAAGACGTAATTGGCATGTAGGAATTATTTGAAAACTGAGACTCTTTTGTTTGTATATACTAAGACGACTTTTATTAGGCAGCTGTCGCCGGTGTGACTGCAATGAATCGTATGGCTCGCTTAGCTCATCTTCATCATCACGTATTACGTGCTGTTAGTGAGACTGACCAAAGTGAAGCTTCTCCATTAGAAGATAAGACCAATAACGAAGATGAGAAGGGTAGAGACAAATCAACTAGTCCACAAGATGGTAAGGTCGAGGATCCAGTTAAGGAAGGTTTAGAAACCTCGAAGGAGACATTAACCTCATCCTTAAAGACAAAGAATGAACCTGCAGACAACAAAAACTCCAATGCCAAACATATGCCAAGTGAAAAGGAACCTTTTTGTTCTTGTGCTATTTCTTAAGGAGCATTGTTATCTATTTATTCTTTTTTGGAAATCATAGCGTTGTCTGAAAGAGGTCTATGAACCCAAGGGAAAGGAATTTTTCATAATAAATTAGTTGGAATTTTTAAGTTTCCATGAAAGAAACTCTTCTCTTAGTTCATTGGTGACTCGCTCTTCTTCCTTCAAGTCAGTCAACGACTTTTTCCAATTAATCTTTTGGGGCATGCCCATAGCTAACGCTGCAATCTTTCTTCCAAATGAAAACAAAGCAAAATAAGATGATTGCACTCCTACAGATTTGCGTTTTCTTTTACTTTCTTTTTCAACAACATGTAAGGCATAACAACCGTCCGGCAACTTGAACAAAATGTACTCGTCCATCTTTTCGCGATGATACTTCTCTTTAAGCTCGTCTTGTGAACACAACTCCCATATAGTAATTCCTAGTTTCTTAGATTCTCTATCTAAAAGATTTGATACAAAAGAGAGATTCTCTCTGCTAGGAATTCCAATAACTTGTATTTGCATATGATTTACTTCGTTTCCTGATGGTGGCTTCATACTTCTTTCAAACCAAAATATTTGTAAATTCATTGAACGCCACCAATTTTCCAACAATTCTAAATAAAATTGCATTTCTTTCCAAGTCTCGCTCGATAACTCAAACCTCGAACCCACATGTTCAATAGGAACAATGAGAATATGATGCTTGGACAAGTATCCCTTTGCAAGAGCCAAAAAACAATACTGACCAATATCAACAATCAAGTGCAGATCCTTTTCATTGGCTAAACAAAACCAACAAGAAACTTGATGAGGCTTGTTTGCATCGTCAACTACACTATGCTTCTCCATAAGGCTAACTTTTGTCTCTTCTTCTGCAAGTTTGTCAAATGTAAAAGGATTGGATAATGTAGAGTGTTCAGACTTTTCTTTTATCAGATCGGTTTCATTCAAATAAGCTAACGGTTTCATGGATAAAGCATATAGCCACTTTTGCTTTGAACCAACACAACTTAGGTGAATGAAACGGGAAGGAGTAAGACTATCCTCAAATAAGAAAGGTCCATATTCAAAATATTCGAAAGGCTGAACAATTTGTGAATAACAAAACAGAACATTGAAACAACGGAAAAATACCTCGACTGAACAGAATGAGTAACGCGGCCTAAGCTTGGCTAAGCCTTTCGACAAGTCGGAATGTTGCCCTTGGAGACGCAGCAGTTGTCTGTCCAAAGGAATATCAAGAACTGCGATATCCAGCTGAATCTTTGACTGCGTACAACAATCTACAAGACTGTTGAATGCATCTAAATCTTGCGAAAGGCCAAATGGAATGAATGATAGTCGGAAGCCACAAACTTCAAAAATTTCAAAAGGCCTTATTCTATAAACATTTTTCTGAATAGATTCCTTCAATGGTGCAACGTCCCTACTCTGTTGAGAAGCCAAATAAACCCCTAACGACAACTCTTCCTTCACTCCTGCCTCTGCCAAACAAACACTTTGCTTTTGGTCGTAACCACAGCAAACAACAAAGGAAAAAGGTCCCTGCTTTTCCTGTACTTTTAACACTCGTGATATAAATAAATCCACTTCACTTGCTTTCAACAAAAGGGTAAGCGAAAATAACTTTACCACTGCTTTGACTAACCATTCCTTATAGCTCCACAGACTAGAAACTTTATCGAATCCATATAAAGATACTGTCTGAAAACCTTATAGTTTGCGTGATATGACAGCAAATAAGCTAACAGAACATCATAAAACAAAAGCTGTTTCACCCAACCAACAAGTCAATTTGGCATTGACTGTTCGTTTTGTCAAAGTCTGTGATTGTTGCTTGTAGACAGTACTTTGGTTCTTCTGAAAATTTCATACATATCAAACTGTAAAATGCTCTTCATTTACTTTCTTATTAGTGTCTTTCGGAAAAATAAGTGAGTAGTTCTATTGAACTACGGTCGTTTGCGAGGTTTGTGATATTCAATCACAATATCTATAAATACATATTCAGTTGCTCACAAGCCCCCAATATTGTGCCTTCAAGAGGTCTAGACTATTCTTGTGGAAGGTCCACCAAAAAGTTTATGAACACGAGACAACTTTGAAGAGAAGTGGCTACGATAAAGGAATTGTCTAAGAAAATAGAGCAGTTTAAGTATTGTTGCATGTCTTTCTCCTTGGCATATCACGATTTTTGACTCTTTCTTCCATGTTTAATATTTCATAGCAAGTACCATAAAGGTACCGGTGGCACACAAAGACGGATTCCAAGTGAACTTTATTGAAAATCTGAAAGTCAAAACGAATCATAAACACAAAGCGTACGTAATTACATGAAATACGAACGCAAAGTTGCTTAATTGTTGTTCCCAAGTGGACTGTAAGTTCCAAGAAATAGTTATAAAAAACCACTTGAAAGGCGTAGTTTATAACTATCTTGTTGATAACTTTAGAATCCATCAACTCTTTGTTCATGTCGATTGTTGAGATTCTCGATTGGTTGTTGACATTGACGGAATCTTTCATTTACTTTTTCCCACTGCTGAATCACGGAAATGGGCTTTCTTTGTTTCAAGTATATATCGGGTTCAATGCCTTTCTTGTGAATATTCAAATGATTGGGAGTTTGATATTCAGCAACAGTCAGAATCAAGCCACCACCATCCGAAAGCCCAAAAACTGCTTGTACTAAGCCTTTGCCAAAAGTTTTCTCTCCAACCAAAACAGCTCGACAATTATCATGCAATGCGCTTGCTAATATCTCTGATGCACTCGCTGAATACTTATCCGTAAGAATAACAATAGGATCGGTTAAAGGTGTCATATTATCAGCTAGCAGCCTATTTGATGAGTCGACAGTTAACTGGTCTTCATGATGATTTCGATCCAATATTCGTACAACTGTTCCATGTTCCATGAATATACTGGCAACTTGAACTGCTCCTTCAAGAGCACCTCCTCTGTTTCCCTGCAAGTCTAAGATGTAGGCGTTAGCTCCTTGCTGTTCCAAGTTATTGACAACTTGTAATAATTTGTGAGCTACACTGGCATTGAACTCTCTAATCTTGATATATCCTATTCGATACTCCTTGCCTTCCGTATTGTAAGGAAAAATTCTATAAGAAGAAATGGCATTCTCATTTGAATACTCTCTACTTAAAGTGACAGTACGATAATGACTGTTTGTGCCTTTTGAATCTAAAATGAGGACCAACTGGCTCTTTCCATCACCTTGCAAAGTTTCTGCTGCTTCTATATTCGTCATTCGCTTCTAACATTGCTACTAGTAAGTTGAAAACTTTACGACAAAAGGATGAAGACACATACCACTGGTTTACCATTTATAGCAACAATTCTATCACCTACTCGAATGCCAGCTTTACTCGCAGGACTACCCTTCGGAGGTGGGCCGGTTACTAAAAGATTACCATCATCTGAAGGTGCCAACAACAAACCTGTTCCTGTCATATCATATTTGAGAAGCCTTCGAAAGTCTGCGGGCCTCACAACTACACTATATGGATCCTTCAGAACTTTCATCATCTCTGTTGCAACTTTGTATACTGATTCTCTTTTTGATGTCAACTTCCCACTATACTCTTTCCAAACTTGATTCCAAGAATGGCCAGAGTACGTTTTGTCATAATAGTAATTATCTACTAACTTCCAAATTTCGCTCAAAAGTTCTACTTCCCGCTTTGAAGAGTTTTCAGTGAGGGCAACCGCTGCATAAGTGCTTTCAAGACAAGAGGTTGCTTTATGAAAACAAACAATTGCGCTGTTGCTCAATAAATATATGACTGCGAATACTAAAAAGGCTGAAGACTTGTTCTTGTTCACCATCTTCACAGTGTTGCAAGGACACCTGTAACTAATTAGTTTCTTTCTCTTTGGAACAACAATACTAATTGGTTTCAAAGGAACGAAAACACTAAACTTTGCTAGCCTACTGACAGGTAACGCACGCAAAGAGCAGATATGGATAGCAAAACAAAACATGGAACAGAGATTTAATAAAGTTCAACTAAATTTGCTGATGGAAGAAGTGAGGTGCTGAGGAGATGTCGTGGGTAGAAAAGGAAGAATGGAAATATTTTCGTTATGGAGGAAGACATATTTTGTTTGAACCAATCGGAAAAGTATGTATAGAGTCTTTAAGAAGAATCGATAGAATGACGTGACTCATAACGTAGCATCGTTGCTCTCAAGGGCTACTTTTGCGTGTGCGCAGACGAGATGCTCGCCAGTTTACAAGTTTAGAGATAGAAGAGGAACAGCGTTTTATAAGAGAATTTTTCGGAACTATTTTGGGTTTGTCCTATGTGCCAGAAGCTGAAGTTGTTTCAGTTTCTACTGAGTTCCTGTGTGAGCTTTCGAGATCTCTACGTTTTTTAAGGAATCAAACAAGTCAAAATTCTTTCAAGTTTCCAGCAGAAGATATAGACGTTGACTGTTTTTCACATTCAGTGATTGTGATCAGAGATCAAAGAAAATTGTCACTTCCTGCAACTACAACTAGTGAAGATTGTGTGTGCGTCGAATGGAAACCTAAATATATGCTGCTTCCTCGTAGTCGTCTTATTCCAGTACCCATTTCCAAATATAAATACCGCTATTATAGGTAATGAAGAAATTCATTGTTGACAAAACTAAAGTCCTTGCTCAGGTGCAATTTAAAATATTCTCAACTTGAAAGCAGTCTTGACTACAATCCTGAAGACATTTTTTCTTTCCAGTACGAAAGAATTCGCCGAGCGTTGGTCTCGCTGTTAAGGCAGAATAGCAAGTACCTTCAGTTGTTATATCCGTGTGAGTTAGAACCGAGTTCTTCAACGATACTGGATTCGAAGTTGGATGTTCTTGTACATATTATCTGTAAGGAAGCCGTACTGTTTACAAATATACGAATGATCCAACAACTGGATGTATTGGACTACGAAGGTGTAAAGATAGCACTCGAGACCTTGGAGATTCTGGATGAAACTGATTTGGAGCAGCTGGAGAAGAAAATTTACCGCAGAACTTTTAGTCCTCATTGGTTGAAAGAAGAACTTTTATATTTAGCCAGTCACGACGATATTATATTTCATTCTGATGAGGAAGAGAAGAGGATGCATTGGTGTTTGACCGGAGACATTCGAAAACTGGAGGAATCCTTTCTACGAGGACAAAGTTGTTTGCGTTCTTTGGATAGAGTAGAGCTGGAAAGGCTTATTGGCGATTTTTTATATTCTACAATAATGAAGGACTGCTCCATTTTGATAAATTTTGTGCAAGTTTCTGAGAATTCAGAATGGAACCTCAGTGATATATGGAAACCGCTATGTATTGAGCAAAGAATGTACTACTATTGTATTTCCATTATAGATTTAGAGCCCAAGTCACTAAAAAAACTAAAAATATGGTTAGAAAATGACCTGTTCCTATTTCAATTTTCATAATATTCACAACTGATGGATACTTCAACAGAGTGAACATTTTGTATCTTAATAAACAACAAAGTAAGCCTCCTACTAACTTCTATGAAAGTGAATTACATATTGAATTAAGAAGCCAATCAACCATATCAGTCTAGTCTTATCTTGTCCATATAACAATCACAAAGAGCGCTTTTATGCTTTTGACAAGGAAAACTGAGGACTTGGACCTCCAGTTAGATAAGAACAGTAGCGTATGACTTGAGAAACTCTCTCCAAAAATATAATCCGATTTTCTTCGTGATAAAACTCTAAAGTATCAAATTTAAAGTATTCTCATCCTGCATTTGTCCAGCAACTGATTTCACAATTGCCATGATCCCTTTGTTACATGAAATGAAAATACATCTTCATCTGTACAGGAATCGCATTCGATATCTAATCGGAAAGGTCGTATATAACAATGTTGTGCTCCAAAAACAAGTATTTCTCATTCCTGTTGCTGTATAAGACACATTACTTGACTTAGGCCTCCTCAGGAAGATTTCAAGATAAGCTATTGTAACAGACAAAGCCCACATGATACTTGAGTGTCCCGATACACTGGTTTCTTAGAATCTTTCTCCTTTGAAGAAGGCTTCCCTCCTATAAAATGATCAAATCTGGGTGCTCCCTCCACTTGTTTCGACTCGTTGACAGGCTTTCCTCCCGCTTCTGCTTCGTTAGGATCTCTTCCTGTTGTGTGGTCTTCTGGAGTCTCCTCAAATAAAGTCATAGATCTCTCCTCCACCTCTGAAACATCAAACTTCGTACCATGAGACTCGCTTGGTTCCATCGTGGCTGAAAGAATCCTTTCGTGCAACTCTGCCAAGTGAGCCAATCTATTGGCTTCTCTAATTTTTGAAATTGCCACCTAATTTTGATGTTCGTAAAACGAAAAATGTGCATAATACATCTGCTTCTTACTTCCCACTTCTCTCTTGCATCGAAATTCTGGAGATTCCTTAAAGTTTTCTTTAGGCTAGTTGATAAAATTGTGGTCTCATAGTATTTTTGACCCTTTAATATCCAAGGATGTCGTAAACACCAATAAATGTCCGGTCGCATTTGCGGAGTTTTTGATAACATCTTCAACACCAAATCCTTTGCTTCATCAGATACGTCTGTCCAGGAATCACCTCTCAACTCAACTTGATCGTATTTAATCTTATGAAATAACACCTTCTCATCTCGATGTTCAAATGGTGCATGGCCACTTAAAAGAATATGAATTATGACACCTAAACTCCAGACATCCACTTTTGAGGTATATGGCTGTTGAAACAAAATCTCGGGAGCAATATACGAGGGCGAACCACCTGACATGTAAGAAACTTAGCATTCAAATTGTACCAAAAGACTCATTCTTACATAAAGTATAAAATACAGAACTTTCTGAAGTCATGATATTGGCTAAACCAAAATCAACCAATTTCAGCTTGCAACTTTCTTGTTCATTCTCAAAGACAAAATTTTCGGCTAATAGGAGACAATAGTGACTTCATTTCATGAAAGAATCTAAAAAACTTACGTTTCAAGTCTCGATGAACAACATGAACCGAGTGACAGTGAGCAATAGAAGCAATCATGCTATAAGCCAATCTACTAGCGTAAGCTTCGTCAAAGAAATTAATATCGATAATTCTTTGAAACAATTCACCTCCTCGCAGTCTTCATACGGAATTTAAAAAGTAAAAGAACTTTAGTCAACTCATACTTACAATTCCTACACTAGTTAGCAAAACAGGTCAACAAAACGAAAACATGAACGAACCATAACTATATAAACTTTATCTTTCTCTTCAATCACTTCATATAATTCTACAACAAAATTACTTCCATTTCCAGCCTATTTCCTTCCATAAAGGCATCGTGCTGTCAACTGCAATTACATACCAAACGTAATGCTTTCACTTCTCTAGCCAGTAAAACTTCGCTATCGTATCCCTCATATATAGCTTTCTTATCCACAGTTTTTACTGCCGCAAATTCAGTATCACTACTCTCTGATGTATTCGAAGAGAGAAGATTCTTTTTCATGGCAATGCTAACTTTAGAAAAGGTACCCCTTCAAAAAGATATCCTTAGCAAATCAAGAACTTTAAAAACAATTACCTACCTTCCTAAAGGTTCCAAAATCTCCCATCTTTCGTTAAAGTCACCTTGAATATACTTGTCAGCTGCTGCCTGTCTCAGCAATTTTGTCAAGTTTCTCATAACTGTCACAAACACACGAATCGAACGAATTGAATTACTTCCCGCAACTTTTCCATGAAAGAGTTGCTTCCTTTTAATTTTTCAGATACTGTAAGTAACCAAGCGTAGAGTACAGTGTTATATGGTATCTTTTATGTTCTGTAGGTTTTGTGTAACAGAAATTTCTTTGGTTATCCGTCGTCTACTGTTCGTTCCTATCTGTTCGTATGCAGGTTCAACACCTTGCTTAGGGATCGCATTTCACCGAGAGTCCTGCAACCAAGACCCGAAAAGTTGTTGTTACCTAATAGTGCAGTGAACCTTTTGTTGAAATTCGGCAAATGTGGTAGATGTGTTTGGTCACAAAAATATACGGTTCAAAGACGCCCTTTTCGTTGTTTCACAATGTCGTCGAGCGTCCCAGATACTTCTTGTGGAAGTGAAGGAACAGAGAGGGACTGTACGAATGTCTCTGGTGATATTGAAAAAGATGTTCGTACTGTGGAGTCTTCTAATATCAACTCTATGCAAACACGAAAACTTCCACCGCATCGAATAGTTATGATTATTGAGCCATCTCCCTTTACACATGTCTCGGGATATAGCAATCGCTTTATTGAAACTTTGCGATACTTGAAGGAGGCAGGTGATGAAGTTTTAGTCATTGTGCCGGAAGTCTTAGGTTCTGCACCATCGGAAATCTTCGGGTTTCCTATTGTCAATATTCCAGGCTTTCAGTTTGCACTATATCCCAACGTGGTTCTTTCCACTGGTGCTTACATTTATTTCTTTTTAGTGCTCTATCGTTTTAAACCTGATATAGTTCATTTGGCAACTCCGGGTTGTTTGTGTTTCTCGGTACTCAATTGGGTTCGTTTTCTTAGAGTGCCTTTACTGCTATCTTATCACACACATCTTCCTATCTATGCCAATAAGTATGGTCTGGGATATTTAGAAGGCCTATGTTGGCGACTTATTCGATATGTTAGTATACGAGCTGATCTAACTCTAACGGTTTCACCACAAGTTTGCAAAGAAATGGAAGAGAAAGGAGTCAAAAACGTTCAGTTATGGAGAAAAGCAGTGGACTGCAATAGATTTCACCCAAAATTTCGAAGCTTGTCAAAACGAAAACTGTTGACAAATAACAAACCTTCGAATCCTTTGGTTATCTATGTCGTAAGTTACCTGTTATAATTTATTTTTCTCAATATTAATGCCATTGTTTGAAAGGGTCGTTTAGGTCTAGAGAAGAACTTGTTGTGTTTAAAAGAGCTTTTCAATCTTATTCCCAATTTGTGTTTAGCCTTTATTGGAAATGGACCATTTGCTACACAACTTGAAAGTCATTATCGGAATACTGCTACAGTGTTTACTGGACTACTAAGTGGTCAAGATCTTTCTGAAGCATTTGCCTCTGCAGATGTCTTTGTTATGCCTTCGGAGACAGAAACACTTGGCTTTGTTGTTTTAGAAGCAATGGCTTCAGGAGTTCCTGTTGTAGCAACGCGTTCAGGAGGTATTCCTGACCTTATTCAACATGAGATAACGGGACTTTTATATGAACCAGGCGATATAGCGACATGCGCATCATATGTTTGTAGACTTATTGAAGATCCCCACTTTGCTCAAAAGTTGTCAGCTAAAGCCAGAAAGGAAGCTGAGAGTTGGGATTGGAGAACTGCCACGGCCGTTTTGCGAAATATACATTATCGTAGAGCAATGCATCACTTTCAAAACACACGTGCCTTGGGAATCAGTCTTCCACGAACTTTGTCCATTTACAGATGGTTTCGCAAAAAGTACATAATTTGGAAGCAACAATTTTCACGTTATTGGAATCTGCTGGGTTTTAATCTATAAGTTTTTTAGGTTTATCTACAACCTATCCGAAGAATCGTATGGAACTGTGAAACTGGATTTTTTCATTTGTGCTTGTTGGTGTTTGGCTAACCACCAACAAGCCAATGGATATAATATAAATCCTATTAAAATCATTGACATTGCAGATAAAAAGGCGGCAAGTCCACTAAGGCAAATCATAAGTACACAACAACATATTCCTGAACTGCAACATAACCAAACTCCTATAAATCCTCCAGGTATCGCAAACGGCCTCGAGATATATGGATACTTGTACCTTAAACGTATTAGAGCCAAAAACTCCAACATTTCCTTGATACAATATAGAACCGAGTCTATTTCAACCAACTTCTCAAAGCTTAACAAAGAAAATAATGCAGTTCCAATAGCAACAAGCGCTATACATCGAACAGGAGTCTTATAAATACGATGTAAAACAGCAAGTTCTGGTGGTAACAATTGCGTTGTTGCCATACCATACAAGGCACGTGAAGAAGTTGCCATCAAGGAATTTAACATCCCAGCAGCACTTGCCAACCCACCCAACGTAATTAACGTACCGCACCAAGTACCTCCAACAACACGATTCGCAACTAAAGGCCAAAAAGCATCATTCCATTCGTCCCAGTCTTGAGCAAACGTAACAGAAGCAGCTACAGGCAGTAGAAAGGAGGCCAATCCCAGTGCACAAGAAAGCAAAATTGCAGCTGGATAAGTACGCGAAGCATTCTTCACCTCTCCAGCACATGTCCCTGCACTATCAAAACCACATAGATTCCATAACAATGTGGCCCAGAATAAGCTCCAATCGGTGTCCCGATCACCTCGCCACTGAAACCATATTTTGGGATCTGACTGTGGAAGACCAACGAGTGTTAAAATAGCAAACGGAATAGCAACGATTACAACAAAAATAACGGAAGCCCAACCAACTATTTCAAGACCTCGGTAGTTGAGAAGAAAACAAAACATCAACAAGAATATTCCGCCACCCCAACTAAGCCACAAAGAAAGATGATCTACCCCTAAGAATATCTTCAAGTAATCACTGAAAAGCCTAGGAAGCAAGGCATTGTCTACCAACGAACCAAAAAAGTTCCACCATCCCACTTGAAACCCCCAAAAGTTCCCAAAAGCTTCTTCCACCCATACAACGAAACCTCCATCTCGTGGATAAAGCGTCGAAAGCTCCGCCGTCATAAGTGCTTGGGGTGCTGACCATATCCATGGAACAACAAGTAAACCTATTAGAGCTGGAAGAGGACCAGCTGCTTGTACAACTGGCTCCAAGCCGTAACCACCGCCAGCAGTTACTAAATACATTAGCCCGGCCAGCTGAAAGACTCCTAAAGTTCTTGGAGGTGATGAGTCTGCCACTTCTTCCGAGTCAACGCCGTCCAAACTATGACCTATAGCTTTGTTTACAACATTACAACTACTCATACTGGAACCAGGTGGATAAGCGGTTTTCTGTTCGGACGACCACCAGGCAACACCTCTTTGTTTATTGTCCTCTGCGTTGGTCTCTCTCTGACCTAAAAACTTTACATTTTCGAAACTACCATATGCTTGAGAACTAGAGACTTCATTATCGGGATTGAACATTCTAACTGCTCTAAGGCTTATCCTTCATGCTAAATGGCAATCAGCTGGAACTCCAACCCATTTGTGGATTGAGTTGTTCTCTCTTCTGCTAAAGCTTGATACCTTATGTCTTAAAAATTTGCCGTTTCGTTATAATCGATACTATTTGTTTCATAAGCTCTTGGAGGTTCGTATAGGAGAAACCTTTGTTCAACTGTGTTTAATCCTAGTTGATGCAAGCCTCGCAGAGCACTGAGTTGAACAGATGGCAACTTGACAAGTCATTTCTTCAAAAGGACTCTTTGGAAAAAAACCTTACTTGAGAAAAACATATATTTGAACTATAAATACTCTTATCCTTAAAAATAGAGTGATTATTAAGTAGACAGCGGTGGCAAGTGTCAAACCGAAAACAAGTTGAATATTTATATGTAAATTCAATCACCCATCATAAAGGCAAAGCTAAGAAATCACACAACAGCCGCCTTCGGCCGCTTTCTGTTTAGACTTTCCAGTTTTTTCGTCAGGCCTATAGTGCTGAGGTTTCGGAGGAGGAGGAGGAATACGTTGCGTATCAGAAGCCGTCTTCAACTCCGTTGTTTCCTTTTTCTCGATATCAACTTTTTGATTATTCTCTTCCCTTTCTTTCAATTCTGGTATAAAATCATGTTTCTGCGAGTTTGAAACAGTAGGGGAGTTCTTCTTCTCAGGTTGTAACTTGTCCTCAACCAATGAGGAATCCGACTGGCTCTCAGCAGGGCTATAGATACTGACTTCTGTTTGTTGGTTTGCAACATTTTCACTCTCTGTGTGCTTTTCGTGAATATTCGTGGAATGATTCCGATGTTCAGAGAATGAGGTTTGCTGACTGCTACTTTGTGTTTTTGAAGTTTGCAAAGCTATATCATTGTTTTCTTCTACTGAATATGAATCTTCACCAACACCATTAGCTTCAACGTATCCATTCTCTCCATTCGTCAACAATGATAGTTTATCAGTATCTTCAACTGCACTTTCATTAGAATCTATAAAACCATCAGACATGGCCGTCTTTGCATGATCATACTTTTCTTCATCTGGAATATTTGTTTTCTGTTCAGATTCTTCCTCTTCTACGACTTCTCCATCCTTCTGTATGTCTGGTGTATCTTGAACGATATATGACTTGTGATCATAAGCATTATCAATCCATGAAAAATGCTTTTTACATAAGAACAATATGCAGTCGTGTTGTTCACTTTGGAATGCGAAAGTCTTACTGGAGGAACATCTTTCTGGAGGTTCCTTTCCGCTTGCTGCTGTTATAAGTGCTTGGCATTGTTGTTCTTCCATATTTTCATAGTCTCCATAGCCTAATAGCTTTCCGTTCTTAGGCAACGGTTTCATGGGTTGAGTATCCATTCCAAGCGCGCTCAAGTCACATAAAGCTTTCAGATGTGTACCACAAGTAATATAGCCTTGTTTTTCACCTGGCAAACAAAACATGTACTTTCCTTTGGTCCGACATTTGCTGGGCTTTTGCTTTACAGTATATCTGGCTTGACAATACTCGGTAGGAGGGTTTGTAAGATAAATGTTTACGATAGGTTCTTCTACTGCCATCACTATTATTCTCTTTCAGGAAATTGACAAACCACAATCGACAATATGGAAAATCCGTTCTTATAGGAATTGATGACGTCAATCGCTCTCTGCAGCTTTGCTGTCTAATCGCAATTCTCTAAAAGGAGGTGACGAGTTCTCTTTACTTGGTTCGACGTTTACGATAAGACACATGGAACGCTCTACGTGGCATATCTCTCTTCAGTACAACGAGGAAAAGCGAGTCGCAATAAAGACAACCTTTTTGCTTAATATTACTTGTTAAAGTCTCAAGCCATAACTTTCTAGAGTGGCAAACGTTGCATTTCTCCGTTTGTTCCTCAAGACCAACTTGAACAACGGAATCCCGTGAGAACTTGAGACAAAAGCTACAACGGTTACAATAGATCTGAAGTGAATCTAATGGTGATAAGAAAAGAACACCAGGAGAAAGTGGCGACTTGCTCACTTCTGCTTGCTGAACACATTGCCCACAAAGTCCAATAGTGCACTGATGCCACTGTCTCCAAGGACAAGAAAAACTACGACACATAGAGAGTTCAGTGCAACCCATCCCTGGGTACCATTCTAGTTCTTTAAAGTTTGTGTTCGAGGAAGAATCGGAGAAACACTTTGGACAAATAAGTAAGGGTCGTCCCCAGCTACTAACCCACGTCACTAGCTCGAAAGCGTCTCCTTGACACTTGTAACCGTTCATAATATGAAACTTTCCTGTAGGAAGACGTAAGGTATCATTACAGTTCATACAAAACAGACGGTTCTGCTTTTCTTCAATAAGTTTCATATATCTATTGCATCTTCCACATAACGAAAAATTCTTTCCTCTACTATGCAGAGTTGTAAATACTGTCTCAAACAAAGTATCCATAGTCTCAATATGTTCTCTAAAGTATACAAACTTTTTCCAAAAAATCTTCAAACAGTGTTCAACAACACTTATAGCGTCAACTTGTCCTGAGGCTACTTGAGATATTTCTTGTTCTATATGACTCCTGACTACTGGTGAGACAAGCTGAGGATCTATTTTTTGATACCTAATATAAAGTTAGCGATATTCAAACTATTAAGAAAGTATATTCGAACCCTCGATACAGCAGAATTCCTAACTGTGTTGGAATCAAGCGTCTCTCACTTGAAAGACGGACATAGTCTCTCATGATAATATTATTGATATGAGTTGGAATACTTGCATCAGTTCCAATACCGTGTTTCTCCATTAAACCCACTAAATCGCTTTCTGAAAGATATTTAGGAGGCTCAGTCTGCATTTCTTCTAAAGAGACTGTAAAGTCTTCAATAAGATCATTTTGTTCAAAGAGTATCTGACTATTCATATTGAATGATTCCATATAGTGGGTGAAACTTGAAAACTCCAGCCATCCAGGTACTGTAAGCTTCCTCTGACAGAAGAAAAACTTTTCTCTACCAATTAGCATACAATATTGCTGATTTGTCACAACTGCATCTTCTGAAAGACTTGCCAAAAAACAATTTACGATAAGTTCGTAGACACGTTCGTGCTCTGCATTTCTCAGAGAACCTCTTTCTGCTCCACGAACAGGAGTAATTGGTGGATGGTCACCTTTATCAACGCCTCCTTGTCTCGATTTGTTTGGATAATTCCTCTCTCGGAAATTCTTGACAATAGGAAACCAAGTTGATGTTCTTTCGAGTTCAGACAATACTGCTTCAATGTCAAAGGAAGGTGGATACTTGGAAGATTCTGTTCGTGGATAGGAAATCAGTCCTTGTGTGTACAAACTTTCTGCAACTGATGCAACTTGATGAGGTGAAATCTTCAATTTCTTAGAGGCTAACTTGAGCAACTCCACTGTATTTAATGGTAAGGGCCGCTTACGTCTTTCCGTCGTTGTTGTTATATCAATAATCTTCCCTAAAATACCATTTGAGCAGGAGTTTAGACGTTCTACTACTGCATTTGCAACTTGTCGCTCAAATATTTTGCCACGACAAGAGTACCAACTCGTTGTCCGGTTGTCTTTTCGAACATTGACAACTATCAAAAAGAAAGTTTCGGGTGAAAACTTGGAAATTTCATCCAATCTGGCAACACAAAAACCGAGCGTAGGAGTTTGACAAGGACCATAACTGACCAATCTGAAAAGCAACTGTCAGAGGAAATGACGCAAGTAGATCCATACATACTTAGAATCAAGACTCGAAAACTTGTCACGAAAATACTGCGTCTGAAAACGAGTGAACGCGACTCCAACTTTCAAGTCTATTTCTGCTCTCACGTCCACAGAAGAAGCTTGGTTTATATCAACAAAAGTTAAACTGTTCATAGCTCTACAAATGTCTCGAGTTGTCAGAGCTGAAAACTTGGCCCGAAACACGGTGGCTCTGTTTCCGCTGATAACCGGAACGCTTCTCATGGAATCCTTCACACAAGATATTACTTCACAGGCAATATTTTCTCCTTCTCTATCACAATCTAGCCAAAGGACGAGGTAGTCGATCCCTGTTGCTTCCTTTGTTAAATGCTTGACAACTTTCGAACTAGAATCGGCGACTACTTTACGTATACCAGCAAAGAAAAGTTCTTCCGCGTCAACTGAGTTCCAATCGTTGTACTCCTTTGTGAAATCAAAGCCGTACACGTGTCCAAGGACAGAAGTCACCTTTATGTTCGCCTTTTGACCACGAAAGTAACTTTGAAACTCGTGTACCCTACATGCACTTGTTCGAGCAGCTCTCGTGCAATAAGAACCTTGAGAAAGTGCATTTGCAACCGTTTCGGCTATGGAAGGCTTTTCTGCAACAATCAAAACTTGAAGCATAATCATCAATTCAACATGTGATTCTGTCTAAATATGTATATGAAGGATACTCTTCGAAGAGCCTCTGATTCCTCGAATAAGTAATGAGAACATTTAAGAGCTCTTTCAGTTTTACAATTTGAAATACAAAGCTTTCGTAACATGCGGTCTCACTTCAGGCATTAAAGACCAACGGATATATACAAAACTGATGCTAAAATCCAGGAATAACGAAATAATTTTACAATCGTGTATCGTTATCTTACAGATGTGTATTCTCACTAATGAATTGTATTGAAGTTACAAAAAAGAACACAGTCGAGTTCCACATACACTTATTTTACTGATAAAAGACAACTACACGAATAATAATCATACAGACTCAACACAAATGCCCTCCACTACTTGTTATCTACTCTGAAAGTACGGCCATCTCATTCTTTGACGACTCGTCCATATTCCCACGTTGTTTTTCATCAGAATCACTAGAACTGAAATACTTTGAATAGTGTGAGGGCTGCAGATATTTCAACTCAACACCATGTTCAAGACAAAACCTTTCAAATTCCAAATCAAGAGCCTCCAGTGACTTCTTCTTATTATCTGGAATGCAAATATAAGTCAATATGGCTCCAATAAATGACAAGCCACCACAAAATATGAAGACTGCTCGAGGCCCATTGACAGGATTTATACTTTTCAATGGATTGAAGACTTGAGTTCCAATAGCAGCGCCGGTCTTTCCAAATGCTGCTGAAACACCGTGAAGCGTTGCACGTACGGCTGTTGCATAGGTTTCTGTTGGAAGAATAAAAGTAGTACAGTTCGCACCAAATTGAGTGAAGAAAAAGAACAGCCCGTACATCATAATAAATGGTCCAGGATTCGTTCGCAACAAGTTGAAGATGCCGCCCATAATTATTGCAATCACACCACTTACTACAGCACCAATAATTTGAATATTTCTCGAGCCAATATAGTCGGCAGTAAATGCCGAGACGAAATATCCTGGCAGACCAATCAATAAGATAAGTATACTTGTGTACTCCGTGAAAACCAAGTTTGTCGAGCGGACATCTGTTTCTTTCAAGATCGACTTTGTCATTTCCGACGAAAAAAGGCCGTTTGAGTAAAACAGAAAGTCATTAATAAACCAGGTCCCAGCGGTTCCAATAATGTTCACCCAGTACTTACGTAAAACCAACAACCAAGGAAGATTCTTGCGTGAAAGACCGGCAACCTCATAACGTGTAGAGTTTCTCATTCTCCATCGAAGAATATAAATTGGAATCACAGGAACAATACTTGACGCCAAAGCAACCCTCCAGACAGGCTCAAAATTACTTGGATTCGCTTTTGCCCATTCGATCAAAAGTATCCCGTATACGTACGCAGTGATAGTGCCTACACCTTGCATTGCAAACACGAGGAGTACGTTCTTTCCCCTTTTCACTTTCGCATCCTCACCTGCCTCGCAAGACGTCGTTGCTGCACAAGGGTATTCACCACCAATTCCAACACCTAGAAAGCCTCGCACTATCACAAGCATCCAGAACATGCCGGTCTGCGAACCATTTGCTCCGAAAGAAACAGTCTCCAAAATGGGTCCAATGAGAAGGATAGTGGCTGTAGTTAAGAGTCCCGCCTTGCGACCGATGCGGTCGGCGAACAAACCGAAGAAGAGCATTCCAACAATATCACCTACAAGTATGCTGTTTGAAACCCTCGTCTTCATTGTACTCGTGAAAGAGTCTGGATAAGCTTCTGTCCAGACGCCATTCAGAATACTGACAATAAAAATGTTATATGCATCTGTAAAGAAGCCCACTCCAGAGACTAGAGTATTGATGATAGGCGAGCGAAATCCACCGTATAATTTTTCCTCTTCTACAACTCTTTGTTGTACAATTACGTCTGCTTCTTCTTGTAACTTGTTAAGTTCCTCGTCAACGCGGTTTATATTCGAAACGGACATGACAAAATCTATTCAGCACAATAACTGAAACGTCCCGGCGCTTATAAAGGCTTCTCATCTCATCACCAAGATTCTGGTAGATGCGAATCGAATCCAAAAAGATTCTTATCGAGATTCGGAATTTCATGGTCCAAATCCTGAAAGATCGGCAGACAGCTGTCTCTTCGCTCCAATACTCATTCAATACGAATTACCGGATATGCGTTTCTCTGCCCAGCGAATGCATGCGTTCGTCTTACAAAGACTCCCTTCATGTACAACGACAGTCCTCTAAAACATTGACGAGAAAAACGCAACTTCCAAAATATTGGATTTTATACTAATTTCTATGATACAAAATTTACGGGGCGGTAGACACGAAAGTAAAGTATCATTTAATTCCTGCGTATTCCAGCTATTGAGCGTCTAAAATTCCCGTTCTACTCAATCTGTCCAGTCGTAAGTTTCTGGCAACTCTTTCTTTGATAAGGCTAAATTTTCAGCAAACATTTAGAGGCAGCCCATGAATTTGACTCATAGAAACGCTAGGAAAAATTCCTAAATGTTAGGGATTAAAGAATCTCTTGGAAACAAGTTGAGCTGTGCAGTATAGTATGGAAAAAAACATTTGAATATCCAAATTATCTGGTTAAAGCTATTTCATTGGAATAGACGGCCCTCATATTGCAAATAAGTCGTGCTAAGTTGAGACATAAAGTATATATTGAGTGCCTGTCTTTCTCATCAAACCTATCAAATAGCGTAGCTTTACTGAACTCTCTTCACGAGTTTAGTTCCTTCATACTGTGGAGCAATGAAACCCAACTCTTGTGCAAGTTTCGGAGGTATAAAACGACCGCCAATGTAATGTATTCCAGAAAACGAAGAGGCACATCGTTTTGGAGCTGTTAAGGAAATAAGCATATCTGGAACAAAGCCAACACAATAAATATCGCCTTCGTTTACATCCCATCCCGACGGTATATCTACAGAAACTTTTTGTGCACTGGATGCTTTCAAAGACTGAATAATATCATAAAATGGAGGGCGGATTGCTTCCTTCAACGGTCTTCAAAAAATTAAAGTCAACGAAACTTAAATTTTAAGCAAAACTTACTTTGAAGGGTCAACGCGGAAAGAGAAACCAAATATAGCATCTATGATTATATCAGGCTCTTGAATTTGTTCCCAAGCCGAGAGAATAGGAATATCCAAAACTTTCAGTTGTTTAACTAGTGATTGAAACAAGCTTTGTTCAGTTTTCTTTGGATATAGAATACTAACACGGTATCCAAAGTGAAAAAGATGCCTTGCAGCTACTAAACTGATAGTACAAATAACTTAGTTGGTAAATGTTGCAGACGAGGAACTGAAGGGTCCATCAACTTACCCGTCACCTCCGTTATTTCCAGGTCCACAGACACATAAAACGTGTGACGGGCAGGATGAAGATAAGGGATACTGCTCAGCAACCGCCAACGCAACTGCCAATCCTGCCAGTTCCATCAGCTGGTCAACAGAAAAAGAATATTGAGAACCCATCAACAGTTGATCAACTTTAATTGCTTGTTCCTGTGATAGAAAGGGTAACTTCGAAAACGATAAGCTTGACATGTTAATTCGAAAGCCTTGTTTCCTTTGACGATATAAGAACTGATATTTCGTATTGAACAAACTGGAGACTGCGACTTTGGCAAATGGTACAAGTCCCAGAAGTGTCAATGCGGAAGAGCTCAAATACATTTGTGCTTTCCAATATGGACAATGCTGCCTAGTTTTTGTAACTTTCTTGAGTTTCAACAGGACTCTGAGAAGTGTCTAGTATATGGAACTTTGACTTAATCTTCAATACATTTTGTTTCACTATGAGTCGGTCAAGTTATTAATAACGAGAACCCAAGGCCAGAGAAAGATTCTCAAACATTGATTTGTAAACCAGTTTTCCAGATTTCACTTTGTAAAGCGTCAGAGAATACTAAAGAGTGGAAACTATCACCGAACATGCCAGTCTGTCAAAGGCTGCCTACAGTTTATGCTGAGTTTCGTGCACTTTAACAGTAAAAACACCGAATCTATCCTTAACCGTCTAACTTCAAGACAGAAACTGTTGATGTTGTATCAAACTTAAAACCACGCGTTCCAAAACAAAGCTGAGTCTATTGATTGTCCAAAGTCGGAACAGCAAAGAATCGTCACTGTCTCCATCCAAATAGAATCTTTTGTTGCACACTTGAAAACAAGGCTGTTTTCGTCTTTCTAGATATCTAGTGCAACCACTGGTTTCCCTTATGTTCAAGTGCAGTTCTTATATGCTCTGTGACTTGTACAAAGTTTTCTGGACATTTGTGATTTTTGACGCAATTGAACAACTTGTGTCATGTCTTCCTTTGTAGAAGATGAAGAGATCACTCAGGAAGACGCTTGGACTGTAATTTCCTCATATTTTGAAGAAAATGGTCTCGTTCGACAACAACTAGACTCGTTTGATGAGTTTGTCACGAACACCATGCAAGAAATTGTCGATTCACAACCGGATCTTGTGTTAACTGCGGAACCACAATATTTACCTGGTCAACGTTCAGAAGACTTGGATAAACGATATGTAGTATCTTTTGGACAATTAAGTTTGTCAAAGCCAACATTTACGGAAGACACGGGTGAAACGAGACCCTTATATCCCAACCAAGCAAGACTTCGAAACCTTACATATAGTTCCGCTCTATATTGTGATGTGACGGTAACCGAAGTTAAGTTAGAAGGTGGAAAGGAAGAAACTTCGCAGCAACCGCCTATTCGTGTTTTCTTGGGGAGGATTCCCATCATGCTCAAGTCACAGTTTTGTCACTTGTATAATTTAGAACCATGGGATTTGGCAGAGTTGGGAGAGTGTCCTTATGACCAGGGAGGTTATTTCGTTATTAATGGGAGTGAAAAAGTGATTATTGCCCAGGAAAGGATGACTTCCAATCATGTCTTTGTATTTAAGCGCTCGCAACCTTCAAAGTATTCTTACGTAGCAGAGTGTCGTTCAGCTCCCGATTCTGGAAACAGGCCACCATCGTTGCTCCAAGTTAAGCTTCTAAGAGGTGGAGCAAAGGGCATATCTGGCCAATATATTCGAGTATCGATGCCATATATTAAACAAGTAGGGTTTTAAAATATTGTCCCATGATTGGATTGTCTTACTTCTTTGAAAGGATATTCCCGTTATTATTGTTTTTCGTGCGTTGGGTTTTGAGAATGATCGCGAAATAATGAGTCATATTTGTTATAATTTTCAAGATGAAGAACTTATGACATTTTTGATGCCTTCGATTGAAGAGGCGGCAGTAATTCAGGATCATTTAGTTGCTTTAGATTATATTGGAAAGAGAGGAAACACTGTTGCTGTTACTAGAGACAAGAGGGTACAATATGCTCGAGAAGTTTTACAAAAGGAGTTTTTGTCACATATTGGGGTTGGCGAAGGCTGTGAGTTGAAAAAGGGATATTTTTTGGGTTACGTAATTAATCGTTTACTTTCCACTGCACTTGGGAGAAGAGAAGTGGATGACAGAGATCATTATGGAAACAAACGTTTGGATCTGGCAGGGCCTCTATTAGGAGAAATGTTTCGTCATCATTTGAGAAGAGTAAATGTACTTTTGTTTGCTTATTCTTTATTAAAAATGCATGTTTTAGGTAATGAAGGAAACCAGAAGTATCTTACAACGCAATCTTGATACTGGAAAAGGTTTGAATCTTCAGGGGGCAGTGAAGTCGCGCACCATAACGAATGGCTTAAAGAATGCTTTGGCTACTGGTAATTGGATACGTGGAAGAACGGGTGTCTCTCAAGTTTTGAATCGACTCACTTATGCTTCAACTCTTTCACATTTACGTAGACTCAACTCGCCAATAGGTCGTGAGGGCAAACTTGCAAAACCACGACAGTTGCATAATACTCACTGGGGAATGATTTGTCCAGCTGAAACTCCTGAAGGTCAAGCATGTGGTTTGACTAAAAACTTGGCATTGATGGCTTATATATCAGTTGGAACTCCTTCTGCTCCAGTGATTGAATTCTTAGAAGAATGGAGTATGGAAAACTTGTTGGAAATATCTCCTTCAGTCGTTCCAACAGCTACAAAGGTAATGATTGTAAAAGAATAATCGTAGGAATTGAAATGTATGTTTCATTCTAGGTTTTTGTCAATGGTGCTTGGGTTGGTATTCATCGTGAACCAGAGGACCTTGTTCGAACATTGAAAGAACTTCGTCGACAAGGAACTATCAAGGAAGAAGTGAGTATTGTCATGGATCATCAGTTCAAGGAGCTTCGTATTTATACAGACCCTGGTCGTGTTTGTCGACCTTTGTTTATTGTCAATCCACCGCCACCTCCCGTACCTTTTGAAGATGTTCATGAAGATACGAATGCATTTGGTCAACGGTCACCACAAACTTTGGCCATTAAAAAGTCACATATCGATATGTTGAGAAGAGCAGACGGAGACCGTTGTAGTTTTTCTTATTTGGTAGAGGTATTTCAATGCATATCTTGACAAGTTGTTGGTATTGAATTGCAATTAATAGAATGGTCTTATCGAATATGTCGATGTAAATGAAGAAGAGACAACTATGATTGCAATGAATATGAGAGATTTAATTGAAACGGACACTGAAGTTGTTTATACACATTGCGAAATTCATCCTTCGATGATATTAGGCGTTTGTGGTTCTATCATTCCGTTTCCAGACCACAATCAAAGTCCACGAAATACATATCAAGCAGCCATGGGAAAACAAGTAAGCCGGAGTCAAGCAGTGTTGAACACAACTAACATTCTCTTCTAGGCGATGGGAATATATGCAACTAATTATCAGTTACGAATGGATACAATGGCACACGTATTATATTATCCACAAAAGCCATTGGTTACTACACGTGCTATGGAACATTTACAATTTCGTTCTCTTCCTGCAGGTATCAATGCCGTTGTGGCAATTGCATGTTATTCTGGATTCAATCAAGAAGATTCGGTTATTTTGAGTCAAAGTGCGGTTGATCGAGGTTTATTTCGTTCTTTGTTTTTCCGAACTTTTCGCGTATGTATTGTTGAGATTGTAATAATAGAATGTTCATTTAAATGTGTTTTTCTATGGTAGGATGAAGAGCGTAGAAGATTGGGAGGTACTCAAGAAACTTTTGAAGTACCCAATCCAAAGGAATGTATTGGAACCAAACGAGGTGCATATGACAAGTTGGAAGAAGATGGTTTAGTAGCAGAGGGCACTCGAGTATCAGGAGATGATATTTTGGTGGGTAAGACTTGTCCTCTTGGACGAATGACTGGGAATGGAGAAGAAGATGATGAAACATGGAAGGCATATTCTCAAACATTCGGAGGAAAAACCAAAAAAGATGCATCTACCAGTATGCGAAGTACGGAAACGGGTGTAGTAGATAAAGTCATGTTGGCCGCCAATGAAGCAGGTGCACGATTCGTTAAAGTTAGAATTCGTTCAGTTCGTGTGCCTCAAGTTGGGGATAAATTTTCTAGTCGTCATGGCCAAAAAGGAACAGTGGGCATCACTTATGGTCAAGAAGATTTACCTTTTAATGTGGTAAGTGTTTGTATTTAGGAACACAAGATTGAATATTTACAAAATATATGTGAATAGGATGGAATTGTTCCTGACATCATTATCAATCCACATGCTATTCCAAGTCGAATGACTATAGGTCAATTGATAGAGTGTCTTCAAGGGAAAGTTTCTGCCATTGCTGGAAGAGAAGGAGATGCAACTCCTTTTACTTGGGTTACTGTAGATGAAATATCTCAACAATTGAAAACGTTGGGTTATCAGAGTCGTGGATGGGAACTGATGTACAATGGTTTTACAGGTCGACCTTTGGAAGCACATATTTTTATTGGTCCGACTTACTATCAACGACTTAAGCATATGGTTGATGATAAAATTCATTCACGCGCTCGTGGCCCTGTTCAAATACTTACAAGACAACCGGTTGAAGGAAGAGCTAGAGAAGGTGGATTGCGTTTTGGAGAAATGGAAAGAGATTGTATGATCTCTCACGGAGCAGCGTTCTTTTTGAAAGAACGTTTGATGGATGAATCAGATGCTTATCGAATCCATGTTTGCAATCTTTGTGGTTTGATAGCTATTGCCGATTTAAAGAGGAATACTTTTGAATGCCGAAGTTGCCGTAACAAAACGGAGGTAAGTGCCCTTTCCAAAAATGATGTTTGTAACTCAATAATATTATTTTTGATAGATATCTCAAGTATTCATTCCTTATGCTTGCAAATTGCTATTTCAGGAACTTATGGCGATGGGCATTGCACCAAGAATTGTAACTGCAGATGAATAAGTCAATCCAATTCATCCCACAAGTCATCTTCTTCTTCAGGATAGACCCAACGAGAAATACGTGGTTCGGAAAACAGAGTTGGCATAGGTTTGCCTTGTCCATATATTTCACCAGGTGCTTTACCCCACTGACTAAGTTGAGGGGTCGTTTGATGCATGGCATCCAATAAGACATAACATGTACTTGGATATGGAGGCAATACACAAGGAGAACGCATAGATTGCAAACGTGAAAGGGGAATAATACCTTTCACTAGAAACTGAAATGCTCCATAAAAATACAAAGTGCATACTTTTGGAAATTCCAAAGATATCAATACTTCGGGCTTCAAATGGATATCTCTTTCCATATATTCCGTTGGTGGTCCACCGTCCACATACCAACCACTGGGAACGTCTAAAGAAACTACAGGAACTTTGGATTGGCTCAATACAGAAATCGCTCTATCGAAAGGCACGCGTGGAAACAAGTCTTGTTGTCCAACACCAAAAATAGCATCAACCACAAAGTCCGCATAATATTCCATAGTGGAAGGAATAAAATCCAATATAGGAACTTGATTCTGAACCTGGGAATAGATAAGACTATATCGGGTCCCATCACTCAATACAATTCTCGACTGATATCCCAACTTTTTCAACTCAAGAGCAAGTAACATACCTATGGCGCCATTCCATCCTCGACCACACAAAATAAATACAGAAGAATGACTAGAACAGGGAAATACTTCTGTAAATATCAGCTTAGCTACATTACTAGCCAACAACTCGAGACGTGAACCAAGCTGCAACTCTGTACAGCTATAGAAATATTCTTGGTACAGTAACAATGTTTCTTTTCGGTTCCACACTGACCAGTTTGCGTTTATATTCAGAGGGGTTGTCAAGTCAAAAGAACAGGGAACGCGGTCATTCTCTTCCTCTTTGGAAGAACTACTTGCTTGGACAAGCCATTTTCTCGTAGGCTTATTACAACGTAAACGTAGTTGGTTATTCTTAAAACAGCTTTTATCAACACACAAGTACTGCGGAGAAAACAAATGAATAGCAGAAAGGAATGCTATCTTCTTCATGATCTGCAAGTCCAAAAGTTTTCACATTTTCTACATTTTGGCCACGGCAAAGCCATTGACTCTTCTTTCATTATGCGTCATTCATAACAAGTCTTCAACATAGAAAACAAACCAACCTTTTCTCTGCTGGACTCACATAGTCTGTAGAATATTTTACAGAGGAATTCCTTTGAGTGATAGGAATATAACTGCGCTCATCTGAACCCAAATAGTTTTGCCTATCCAAAATTATTCAAGAAATCATGTGCGTCAAGTAAATATACCGTGGACGGGCTATTTTCTTATCTGGATCATCCAAGTATTCTAACCAATGTGCTAACCATCCTATGAAAGGAATCAATTTCAAAAAAGTAACAAAATACATGGACACACCTGGAGTTCTACCTATTGCAAATAAAATGGTAAAGAAATCTATGACAAAAAAAAGAGTAACTTGCGTGAGCTATAAATACAAAAAGTCTCGATACCTGTTGGGAATCCCATGGCCTTATATATAAGGCCTGAATAAAAGTCCACATTTGGATACAGTTTTCTTTCGATAAAGTAATTATCTTTCAAAGCATGTTCTTCCAATTTGGTCGCTATTTCTATTAACGGATCTCTGCCACATATTTCAAATACCTAATATATTTATCCAATTCTTTCCAACGATATGAACATCTTGCTTACTTGATAAGCCAACTTTCTAACAATCCTTGCACGAGGATCATAGCTCCTAACATTCAACGCATCAGAACTGCATTTTAGAGGGATTCTATCACCTCACTTGTATACTCGATGCCCAAATCCCATGAGACGAGCCTTTCGATTCTTCACAGCTTCAATAAATGCTGGAACTTTGTCAACCGAACCAATTTTTTCTAACATTCGCAAAACTGCCTCATTGGCTCCTCCATGAAGAGGTCCATAGAGAGCTCCTTTGAATTTTCAGAAAATATACTCTATTCCGATCATTCCTCACCTGCTGCTCCAGAAAACGCGGTAAAAACATCTACACCACTGCTAGTTAGATGACGAACTGCTGCAGTTGAACAATTCAATTCATGGTCTGCATGCAACACAAACAAAGTATCCAATGCTTTGACAAGTGTTGCATTGGGGCGATAGGAAGGATCTTCCATACTATCGTAGAATTCTTTAGAGAAAGATACTACTTCAAAGAATAGTCATACCTGTCTAACATATACATGAAGTTTTCGGTATATGAACGACTGCCACCATAAGCTGGATAATTGAATGGACGACCCATCTTATGTCGGTAAATGAATGCTGCTAAGGTTGGCATGGTTCCAAGTAAACGAAGAATCTGACAAGTATACAGATTAAGAAAGAGCCTTATTGCATAGAAAAATTGTACTTACTTGCTTCTCTCGCGCCCTAGGAGAACTGTAGACATCATCACCGTTGATAGCGGGATTGGCATCGGGATACAATGTTCCTAATGAAATGCACAAACGCAATCAACAACCACCCATTTTTTTGTCAAAAATAAGAATCAGCTTATCTTACCTTCAGCAGCCAACATACTTACAAGTAACCCCATGGGATGGGCATCTTTTGGTGTTGCCCTGGAATCAATAGAAATTTTCATGGGAAGAAACAAGTGCTTCAATTGCTTACATACTTGATTATATCAACCAAAGACTGCTTTAAAAAGGTGTGTCGTAAAACTCTATGTGAGAAATGTTCGAGTTCCCTAGAAGTAGGAAGTTCTCCGTACAAAAGGAGGAAGGAGACCTATGCTGTTGGTCAGCATAAACATTGTCAATACAATAATAAGAGTCCACCTCCATAAAGGTAGATTTCTCTGCCAGTTCTTCTATAGGATAGCCTCTATAACGAAGAATTCTATACACAGTGATTATATGTAAGCGTCAAAACCAAATATGAATACTACAAACCCTTTGTCTCCATCGATATAAGTAATTCTTGAAATACATGAAGCAGTGTTTAAAAAGCCAGGGTCATACAAAGTGACTCCAAGTTTTGCCAAATCCACTGCACGAATAGTATCTATCAACAAGAAACACAGTCCGCATTCATAATAGCCAAGAAAAGGGCAAGGAACAAAATACATACTATTATGTAGCTCTAGTGTCAACTCTTGACCAGTCTGTTTATCTACTACTTTTAAAGTCTTCTTATTCTTGGTTGTCTCTATACTGTCTTGTCTAACATAGTGTAAACTTGCTTCAGAAGAAACCATCGTTTGGCAAAAATGATCCGAGTTTCCAATTGTCAAAGGGGTTTCAGCCATTCTCCTTGAAGTTTTCTTCACTGTCCAACAGACAAGTTATTTGCTCTATATGTAAATTATATTTTGTATTGTCATTCAAGGCTGCTCAATATATATCTAATATTCCAACGTGCATAGTTGACTATGAAACTATTCCAAGCCAATTTGCAACTCTCTCACTTGCACAGTCTATTCATCAGCTATGATATAAAAGAATATATAATGCCAAGTCCAGTTTATATAAAAAGCACTAAAGGCAAATAAAAAACACAAAAGATAAATCTACTATGATAGTTTCCACACCTCACGAAAGCGAAAATGTACCAGGTCACGCCATACTTGTTTGGTATTTTCCCAATTTTCGTGCACAATATCTTTGGTTGGACGTTCAAACAACTCATCCATTTCCTCCAAAGTCAAGTTTTTCGTTTCTGGCATAAAGAAAAGGAGATAGATTCCACCAAAAATAACTACTCCATTGTATAGACCAACAAATGTACCAGTTGGGGTCATAGCATCCAACATATCGTTGAATGCATAAGTTGTGGTAAAAGTTCCTAACCAATTGCACAGTGCATTGATACTTACGCCAGTACTTCTCAAGTAAGTGGGATATATTTCTGATGCAACTACCCAGGGAGTGGGTCCTAAACATGATCCCCAGAAAAACTCATAAATAACTACTCCCCAAATGTATATGCCTTCCTCAACCTTCACATTGGTTGCTTTGAAAGAAAACCCAACGATAAATAAGCCAACAGAAACTCCAGGAATGAGTGTCAGTAACACTGGACGTCTTCCCAATCGATCCATAAAGTATATGGCTGGAATAGTGGATAGGAACATCGTCCCTCCTCCAATAAGACTAGTATAAACAGCATCTTGAGCTGAAAGTCCTGTTCTTTCCATCAATGGTCCCATATAATAGAGAACAGAATTGATTCCTGAGAACTGTTGAACAACCAATTGTAATATAATGGCATAGACAACTGCTCGTCTACATCTTGGTCTTCTAATAAAGTCCAATAATATCCATCTGGTCTTGGATGCTTCCAATTCTTCTAATACAAGAGTTTCCATTCGAAAGAATTCTTGCTTCTCTTCAAAAGTTTCTAAACCACGCACATGTTTCCATACAAGATACGAATCTACTTTTCTTCCTTTTCTCATTAGCCATCGAGTACTTTCAGGAAGGAACAGCATGGCAACAAGTAAAATAGTAGAAAACAACAACGAAGAGCCCAACATCCAACGCCAATTTCCTGAAACATCTACAAAGATAGCTGCTGCAATATATCCGAATAAGAGCCCTAAATCAATGTTGACTTGATAAAGTGAAACCAAACCACCACGCCATCTTTTTGCACAGTTCTCTGAAATATAAGGAGGCACAGTTCCTGTTTCAAGGCCAACTCCTGCACCCAGAATCATTCTTCCGGCTAATAACACACCAAATGAACCTGCAGCTGCTTCTAAAATGCCTCCTGCTGTATACAACAGACAAGCAACAATAATCGTCCATTTTCTCCCTAGCAACTCATTCACTGGATAGACACTAATAAAAGAAATTGAATAAAGATATAAAATGCAAAATAGAAGCAACTCACCATAATGCTCCAAAGATAGCTCCAAGAGCCATAAAACCAGTAATCATGGACATTCGAGAGCTATCAATGCTAAGATCAGTAGGAATATAGAGTTCTGCTCCGCTAATAAGGCTTTGGTCCAAACCAAACAAGAGACCACCGATACTTGCAAAGGAGGCTAAAAACCAAATGAAAACCTTAGGTTTGGGGATAATCCTAGCAGCTAGGAATGGTTTCTTCCCACTAGCTTGAAGTTCTTCTTCAAGTTTTGACAATTCCTTATCCATTTCCACTTCTTCACTCTCCTTTTCATTATGTGACTCCATTCCACCTGTATCCACTTGGTCAATGATTTCATCTTCTTCAGACTTTCTCCTGTAACCACTCTCTATTTCTGCCATAGTTCTATAATGGAATAAGCCTTCCAGAAAAACCTTCCTCAAAGATCCAAGAAGATTTTTTATCCTTTTTATGTTCCAGTGAAATCATCCCACTTCCTATCCTGTCCACGTGACATAAATTGAATGGAGTTCGTCTGGCGAATTGCATCTTTAAGGTGGTACATTAGACAAATGGGAACAAGTCCTGACAGTGAAGCTTCGATATGAATGTCCATTGGAATGATCATGTTCGTTTCTTCATTTCTATTATGAAAGTGGAAGATAGATAAACATGTCAGTCATTTCTTGTTCATAAAACACTAGTGTCTTCCTGTATTTGTGATAAGAGCGTGAAAGTAGGACTAAGTTGTCAGTCAATTGTTATATTTGAAAGAAAAGAACAAAAGCATTTCTATCATACTAAAAACGCAACAATGTTAAAACCTATTCCTAGAGTAGAGCTACCACAAGTAAAAGTTACGAGATATGAAAATATAAACATTTAGACAAAAATTGGTAACTATATGGACCAGAACAGCATTCACAATACTCTTATCTTTCACAGCAACGACCTTTTTACAAGATAAGTGAAATCTATCTCAGTTACTATGCTATGATTATCCCTTACCTGAATCATCACTCCATAAAGGAATCCAGCCAACCACTCAAACTCATATCTAAGATGACAGCAACCAAATCCTAAAGATATGATGATAATAGAAGGCCAGCAAAATTTGTAAAGTGAAACGTCAAGGACCCAATCACTACCTCCTATTTTTACGAGTTTATAACTCTTAATGTGACTTCCACTTGTACTACTAGAATAACGTACCTGTCGATGACTGACCACATAACCAAAGTGTCATAAAGCGAAATCCTAAATTCCTGATTTGAACCTCTTCAATAAAGGGTACCAATACTACGGAATGAAACATTTTCATGCCAAGAAGAATCATTTTTAGTGACATGTTGTAACTCATAAGAGAAGGATTCCAGAGGAATGGAACTCTATCATTGGTTGGTTGTGGCCTTGGATGTCGTTGTAAACCTATCAAATATAATAGAAATGGAAGGACCACCCTAAGAGTGTCATTAAGGGACATTGAATGAATAAATGTTGCTAATACCATAATAGAAAGCCAAAAAATCCTAAAAATAAACTACTCCAAATATGAATGTATTGAAAGATGTTAGTTGTTTGGAACAAACGACGTTGCAACCACCAAACACACATAACAGTACTTGCAAAGACTCTCATCTAAACATATAAAGAGTTGGACTTTGACTCGATACAAACACACAGATAGAACACTCACTATAAAACAGAGATGTTTTCCATTAGTCACACTAACAGGAAATAATAGAAAACAGAAAAACTCTGCCACAGTGATCAAAATGGAAGGAAGATAAATGGCACAAGATGCCGAGTTCCATCTAACCATAAAATATCCAAAAGAATAACAAATTATGAATACAGTGCTGTCTCGAGACGTACCCTGTTGATACAATACAAATCACAGTAGGATAAAAAAGTTGCATAAGCCATGCAATGTAAACTTTGAACATCTCGAGTTTCTAGTCAATTCTACTGCAGTTTCCGGCTTGTAGTATTTGAACTTTTGCCTTGAGTTTTGTTGCCGTATTTTGTGTGGTTACAATAGGAATTCGTGCCCAATGTATATAAACGTTTGTATGTATATACAGACCCAGAGTTTCTCAGGCTTTTTTGGCAATACTTCTGTTCTTGATACTACACAACTCTATAAACGTGACCAAGGTTTGTTTATTGCTCTTAGCAAATAACAAGCAGTAACGCTCAAGAACTCAGGAACGTAGCTGAGTGTTTACCATTTGTCTCTGAAAAGTGATCCGCTTCCTGTACCGCGGATCTTGAGCAAGTGCAATCGTGTCTTTGATAATCAATCAGACGACACCTCAGCTTGTGTGATCCATTTGTGGAAAACTCGCCATGTGGCGAATTGCCTTTATTTAAGTTTATGCGCAACTACTTTCCTTCAGAAACATAAGTGAGACCACATTTGCCACAATATTGTCTTCCACGGTGGGCTGCCATGAATACACCTGGTCCACAGGTTGGATTGGGACAAGATCTTCGAAGTCGAGTGACTTTTCCATCATCAGACACTTTATAGTACTTCAATACTGCAAGTGGGACCTTCTTCTTCTTATGCTTAATCTTCTTGGGCTTGGTAAAGGACTTTTTTCTTTTCTTTTTTGCACCTCCTTTCAAGCGAAGACTAGCAAACAAAAAAGGACTATCAACTTCTCCTACATTTGCCTCATCTGCCAAATCTGAAACACTTGAAAAGATTCTCAAGTCCTCAAAAGGAACTCGTTCACTTTCTGCTAGTTGTTTCCGTAGTTCCGAAACAGGGGTTGCCGCAGGAAAATCAAATAAACGAGTCTTATTATCAAGACTTTTCACAAATAGTTGAACCATTGTTCCGTTTATACACTGTATTCAACAATATGCTTCGCGTCTCTTGAGTGCTCTACTGCGAATCTATGCAAATAGAGCGGTCAGTCCACGACGTCGAAGCTACAAAATGGAATGAAGACCCAAACTATTTAGGAAATGTTGATTTAGCATTCAGTTGTTAGAACTTAAACGAGCTTTGTCCTTTGAAGATATTGAAAATGTTTGTTTATTCAACCAATTTACTTTCACAGTCATATAGCTTCTACCTAGTTTTCCCTCACAAAAGTATAATGTTTGGAGAGGAACAAATCCTTTAAAATGAACTCAGTTTGAATGTTGAACTTGAGTTGTAAAGCAGCGTATAATTGCTTGCTTCTGAACCCCCTTTTTATTTTTTGGTTATTTATTGTCAAGGAACAAGATATGTTTAGCAGTTACCTTTTGGTTTCAGTTTGAACCTTAGCCGATAATATGTCGTTATTGGACATGGTGCTAGAGTCAGTTTCAAGTTTTCCTATTTTTCAAAACTGGAAACTTTCAACCATTTCGTTCTATCTTTGTGGAAGTTTGGAATAATTAATTTTCGTTGCTCTAAATAGGATGTTTCTTGTTATTCAAAGTCACTGCTGTTGAAATATGTTTAATGAGGAACTCTTCCGAGGATAGAATTCGGTTGAATGTGTTGTTCGATAGAGTTGCTTGTCGTGCTTATATTATAATTGGTCTAGTTTTACAATCATATTTGGAGTTTTAGAAACGGCAATCTTTGTAAAGAATATGTACAACATTTTATCATTGCTTTTTGAGTATTGACTATATCTTATATATTTACATATATTTCTTCAACATCTTCTTCAGACTAGACTTGGAGGCACCCACTGATTCATCCAGCTTTCGATTGTCTCTGTAGCATACAAATGTTGGAAGTGCTCCTATGCCAACCATCTTTGCTATTCCAGGAAGTGTATCAACATTGATTCTGTAAAACTGTATCTTCTTGTCTTTATATTTAGAGTCTTTCATGAGGTCTTGTAAGAATTTTTCCATCTTTTGGCAAGGAGAGCACCACTCTGCAAAGAATTCAACGACCACCTTAAGAAAGAATGAGACTTCCTTTTCATTTAGAAGAACAACTTACCAACGATTCAGATAAGATGACTTTTTCAAATTCCTCCGTAGCAGTAAGAGTAGTAGCCATACCTCGATTATCTCCTCGAACCGACCAAAGTCAATCTTGTGAAGGTCGTCTTCTAATTTTCGTCCCATCAACTCCGCCATTTGGTGATGATCACAATCAGACACGTTGAACGAGCAGGGACAGCTGGAATTGACATGGAATGTTCGTGGAATGCAAAAACGTAAACTGCACCACAACTCATCTTCATGAGTGGCGACCATTCTCTGTAGTAACGATCGACTATGGGAAGTTATGCATTGTATAGATTGGAATGATTTTGGCAGTTTTAAAGAACTGTCCCTTGTTGCAAAAACAAAGAAATAGACCAAAATTTTACTACTAGAAAAGGAAACTCGCCATCACCTTTTCCTAAGAGTGAAATTCTGTTCAGGTTGTTGCTCTAGTATGAAGGAAACATGTTGTTACAGTTCTATGTAGGCAGTGTAGGTTTTGCACGAATCTCTAAAGATAACGTTGGTTTTCTAAATACAGGGACAGCCTTTTGAGTAAAGGAGGATAGGAAACAAGCTATAATAATGCGTCAAGTGTTGAACAAAATACTTGAAAGACAACAACTGATTGCTATCAACACAACCCTTCAAAGCCAGTCCTATAAAACAAACAAAAGAACTTGTCAAGCACTCTTTGCACATTTAAATGAAGTTTTTGATATAACTTTTAGAAACTCGTAAGAAGAATAGAAGAAGCAATAGCTTCACTAAGCTCTTGTATTGATGAGAATTTAGTATGTGCCTTGTCAATAGAGTAGATTTAGTTCAAGAGGACATCATCAAATGACCATGTTGTTCCTGTTTCTCAATTGTCGACAAGTGCAAAAACTGAAAAATTGGTTATCTAATTACCAAACTTGTTTCGGCTATTTGCCAATTGTTATGTAGCTTTACATGAGTCTTCCAATCACTTGATTCATAGGAAATAAATCATCGAAGAAATTCAGCAGAGCTATGACGATCCGTGAAGATGAAGTAAGCTGCGCAATGTTTGTAAACACGCGTACACAATAGTGCTAAACTAAATTTTGTTCGTATAGGTAAAAAAAGCGGTAAGCTTTTTAGAGCATCCTCAAGTAAAGCCTACTGCGGGACAGAGAAAGGTGGACTTTTTACGAAGAAAGGGATTGACCGATGACGAGATAAGAGAGGCCTTTCAAAGAGCAGGACAAATATATCCAGAAGATACTTTTACCGGAAATTCTGAAGGAGAACAGTTGGATTCAGCTGCAAAGACGACAAATGCACCTAACAACGTACCAAAGAGTGTAACACCAAACGAAAAGGCTGCCAGTCAACAAGTATGGAAATCACTACACTGTTTTTCTCAGTGGGTAACTGAAACTTTTTGTATTAGGTTGCACAAGTTTCCTCAGACAAAGTAAACGCAAATAGCCTTCCCTCTAATCAAATGAGTTTGTCACAACCCGGAGGAGTTTGGGTTCCTCAACCTTTCGCCTATGTCACTCCACAAGTTGCAAGTTCGCAACAACCTCAACAAAAGGAGCGCTCTTGGTCTTTTGGTAGTATATTTTTAGGAGCAGGTGCCACCGCAGGAATTGTTCTAGCGATAAGAGAAGTACTGAGAAAGTATGTTGTGCCGCTTTATTTCCCTGAAGCACGACCACGAGACAATAGTAAACAGAAGCCTTCCCGAGAAGACGAGGAGGGGAGACAATACTTGGAAAAACAAGTTGGTATGTAGCGTTATTTGCAATATTTTAAAACTGTTGAATATTTGTAGATGAGTTGAAAACATTGGTGAAAAGCCTTGTAAAAGCTACCGAAAGAAATAATGATATGATAGAAGAATTAGTTCATAAATCTGAACGTCAAATGCGTCAAGACTTGTTTGAAGTTGTCAACTGTCTCAAATCTGTGGTTTCCGGTATGCAGATATTCAAAGAAGCTCTTCATAGGGAACCTTCACATTCAGAGGATAAACTGCGTCAAGATAATGTTGCTATTTTGAATAGTATGCAAGGTTATCAAAGAGAAGAAGACTTTAATCGTTCCAAGTCAGAAAAAGAAGTATGGCATTCGAATAAGAGTTGGTTAGTTGGCGATGACAACTATTCATTGGATGCAAATGGTGTTGGAACCCAAATATTTTCCAATAAGATACGGGATCCAGGTAGTTTGTATATATGGTCTGTTTGAAAAGTACTTCTGATCATCCTTTATAGGCATTATGGATGATTTCATGTCGATTCCTCCAGCCTCTTTAGAAGAGTTGGTTCCGAAAGCAAAGGAAGTATCCAGTGGCATGTCCACAGTCAATGATGTCCATAGCAATTCAAATAAAAGGGAGGGAAAGGAAGAATATCACAGCGGCAGAATGAATGGATCGCAAATGACTACAGAGAACATGGCGAATGGAACTTTGGACGAGGAAAATGCGAAGAAAGCATTTCAACAAGCAATGTTGGCAGAAGCCAAAGCTGCACTTGAGAGAAGAAGTCATCCTCATTCGAGTTCTCGTTCGTCACCTGCTCGTTCTGTAGATAGTGAACGACAGAACACTGAGAAAGAGATTAGGAGAGAATCAGACAACGTTGCAATAGATACCACATAGGAGACTGTCTTTGTTGATTCGCAAATGTCGATAGTTTTCCTTGTTGATTCTTGCAAAAATTATCTTTAGGATTGAGCCTTGTGATATTTGGATGATGACTTGTTCCACAAAGACTTTTCTAACAATGAAATCAATATGCTATTTTGTAAAAGAAAGCCGTTTGGATCTTGTAAAGCAATCCTTTGTAGTTGCCCATTGCAGTTATATTTCCCTAATATATGACCACTTTCTATCCAAGGTTGAGCAGCTTCCATGACTTGCCAAGATACTTGTTGTCCATATTGCTTTTCAAACTCATCTATTGAAATGCCTTGTTTCATTCTTAAGCCAAGTATCAAAGTATCCACTGCCTGTTCTTGTAACGACTCTTCCGGACATTCCACTTCACCATTTTGCATTTCTAAACGTTTCACCCAATCAAAGTAAGAAAGTAACTTTCGAGGTCGAGAAAACCTTTTCATTTCTGTATAACTTGTTGCACTTATACCAAAACCGTAATAACTCTGATTCTTCCAATAAACTTGATTATGTTTCGAAAGATATTTAGGCTTTCCGTAATTGGAAACTTCATAATGCTCAAAGCCTCGTTCTCTTAGTCGACATGAAGCAAATATATACATAGCGGCTGCTTCATCCTCTGATGGCAAAGGATAAACACCACTTTGATATTTTTTCCCAAAAGGTGTGCTTCCTTCTAAAATCAAATCATAACAAGATAGATGTTCCGGATCTAATGAAATGGCCTTTTCAATGGAGTCCTAAAGCCAAGACATAGTCAACAGATGAAAATTCAGTCCTTCAAAGCGGTACACACACAAATACAAACATACCTTGAATACTTCTAAACTCTGATTGGGTAATCCACTCATCAAATCGAGGCTCAAATTGGTGAAGCCTGCAGTTCTTAAGGTATCCCAAGCATAATATATTTCTTTCGAATTATGCGATCGACCACATAGCTGCAATAGAGTATCATCAAAAGACTGTACTCCAACACTAACTCGGTTAACACCCAAAGCAAAGAATTCTCTTGCTTTGGACAAGTCAAAAGTACCGGGATCCATCTCGACAGTCAATTCAACATCAGAAGCAAAGTTGATATATTTTTGCAAGGAAAGTAATATCTGTTGAATATAAATAGTAGGCAAAAGAGAAGGTGTACCTCCCCCAAAGTAAACAGTTTCCAAGTCTGGAAGTTTCTGATATTTCCGCTTGAAATAACTCAGTGTACTTTCTATTTCTCTAACAATATATGAAATATAGTTATCGTACCAATGAGAGGAATCTCCTGCAATAACTGCAAAGTCACAATAAAAGCACTTGCGAATACAAAAAGGAATATGAATATAAACAGACTTGGGAAGAGCATAACTCCTATTCTCCACTTTACTATTGACATACTCCAACTTTTCATAACTCATAGGAAGTTTACATCGTGTCATATGCGTAGTAGCAGTAGTAAAATGATGAATAAAAGTCCACGCAAGTTGTCGAGTCTTTGACGAATTCATTGGAGCATAGTGTAAAAGAGAAGACTTATGGGAGTTCCCAAGTTTTATCGTTGGGTATCAGAACGTTATCCATTAACTCTACATAAAGTAGTTCCTTCGGTAGTGCCAGACGTAGATAACTTTTATTTAGATGCTAATGGAATATTACACAACTGTGCTCGACCAAAGGATAGTCAGGAGCCCTTTCCTTGTCAATATCCTTCAGAAGAAGAAATATTTCTGGAAACTTTTAATTACATTGATATGCTATTTTCGATGATACGCCCCAAAAGGTTGGTTTATATTGCTATAGATGGAGTTGCACCTCGAGCCAAGATGAACCAGCAACGAGCCAGAAGGTTTCGAACTGCCACCGACCGAACAAAAGAAATGGAGAACCGACTCCAACAAGGAAAACCGATTCCTCAACGTTGGTTTGATTCCAATTGTATTACTCCAGGTACTAGATTTATGGCTAGATTTTCTGAAGCGCTGGAATATCTAGTTCATAAAAAGATAACAGAGGACAAGTCTTGGGCCAGTGTAAAAGTCATTCTTTCGACTACCAACGCTCCAGGGGAGGGAGAACATAAAATAATAGAGTATATACGTCGTAAGAAGCTAAGTGGGGATTGGGAAGCCAATCTATCGCACTGTTTATATGGTTTGGACGCTGACTTGATTATGCTTTCCTTAGTGACACATGAACCCCACTTTATTCTGTTACGGGAAAGAACGGATCTATCCAAGTTATTTGCTTCCAAAAAAGGAAATTTTGGAGTTGAAGCAACTCCATTGGATCGCTGTATTTCAGGAGAGTTTGAATTTTTTTCCATCGGAGTGTTGAGAGAATATTTGGATCGCGAATTTTGTAAACTTCCTATTACATTTTACAATTTGGAGAATTGTATTCATGATTTTATTTTTATGTGTTTCTTAGTTGGAAATGATTTTCTTCCTCAACTACCCACTTTGAATATTGCTGAAGGAGCTTTGGATACTATGTTAACTCTATATAAGAAATTGTTACCTTTATTTGGTGGTTATTTAATTGAAAATGGAAATATTGTTATGGAGAGATTGGAAATATTTCTTTCCAAACTGGGTTTATTGGAAAGGTTAACTATAAACAGAAGACTGGAGGCAATTGCTCAATCCAAAGGCAGACCACCTCGAATGGTGGATATTGGAACTGGTCATGATGGCTTGTGGGGATTGGAAAATGATTATTCTAATGAGAATGCAGAAGATTATGTTATAGAACCTTGGACAAAGGAAGATATTGATCAATTATTGAATGAAGCATATTTGGCTTCTACAGATCCTTTAATGGAGTCTATCAAGGTATGTGTCATTAGTTTTATAAACATTCGAGATAAAACATGACATTGGATAGCAATCTTATTATAGAGACAAGTTACATATCGATCGGGAAAACAAGGATAGTTTAGAACAACTCAAGTTTACATATATCAAAGGCTTGATATGGACATGGAAATATTATTGTAGCGGTTGTCCTAGTTGGAGATGGTATTATCCGTATCATTATGCACCGATGGCTTCCGATTTGGTCGGACTAAATTGGACAACCAATATTAGTGACTTCAGTGTCAGTGAACCCTTTTTGCCATTTCAACAACTTTTGGCTGTATTACCTCCTCAAAGTGCTTGGTGCTTACCAACTGCTTTACAAAGACTGATGATAGACAAGTCTTCACCTATTCATTCATTTTATCCATCAGAGTTTGAAGTGGATATGGATGGAAAGAGAAATTCATGGGAAGGGGTAGTCAAACTTCCATTTGTGGATGAAGCCATTCTGTTGAAAGCGTATTATTCTATACCAAATGAGGCATTCTCTGAAGAAGAAAGGAGAAGAAATGCTTGTCAACAAACTATGATTTATCGACGTCATAATAGAAATGAAAAGAATTTTGGAAGGAAGATACAATCACCGTTTCCCAATCATTTACGTGACATTGAAGAGACTGCTGCAGTTTGTGAACCTTTAAACCTTCCAGTAATTGATAGTTATCTTGGATTTGAACCTCAACTGTTTCCTGGAACTTGTTTGGGTGCATCATCTCCGGGTAATTATCCCACTTTGAAGACACTATCATTTTCTATTTATTATGCCAAGATTGGTGTAAATGTATTTGGTATCCCAAGTAAGCGAGAAACTGTTATTGTCAAACCTCAAGCGAATCAAGATGAAAAGATGACCACTTTGAATATCTTGATGAATGGACAGGCGTTTTATTCACCAGGGAAAAGAGTTTTAGTAGAATATCCATGGCGTTGTGAAGCATTGGTTTGGTCGGTGATAGTTCGTACTGGCGAGAAAGTATTTAAACTACCGGGAACATCAGAACTCTCCAAGGAAACCGTTGATCCCAACTTTTTTAGTATTCAATTGGAACAATTCAGAAAGCAAGCTTTGAGTACCAGTGCTTTAGATATTGGAGAAGTTGAATTTCTTGTGGGCGTTCATCTTTGTGATAAAAGAGATCCCTCTTCTGGTGCCATTGTTTCTTATTGTAACGAAGAAGTTTGGTTACCTGTTTGTGTTGTTGTACCTATCGACTTTTCCACTAGAATGAATCGGAGACAAGGTTATATAACATCCACCATTTCAGAGTTGAACAAAGGTGATTGGGTTGTTTACATTGGTGAAGGTCCACATTTTGGAAGAACAGCTGCTGTAGTAAGTCATATCAAACGTCCAAAGAATGATTCTCATCTCAATTCGAATTGGGTGAAAATCAAATTCTTGAATCAAAGAACTTTAGAATGGAATGAAACTAAGATGGCAACGACTAAAGATGAAGAAGTCACTTGGTTTTCATTATCTCAAACTGCAGAGTTGCTGAAGAGTACACCATTTGCTGTATCAAGGATCACAAGCTCTGTATTTGTCAAGCCTTACAAGTCCAATGACCGACCTGAGGATATTGGACTACGTTTAAAATTCGTGTCTAAAAGTCTTTATGTTCCCGGATATTGTCGATTATTGACACCTTCCAATTCCTACGAATTTTCTCAGTTAGCGGTACAAGTTTTGTTCCAATACAAACAGAAATTTCCGCAAGTGTTTGAAATTCTTGAAAGTTATGATAATCTTCATGACACCTCCTTTCAGACTTCAGGCTCGAAATACATCGATATGGGTGCAGATAGTGAAATTTTGATACCTCGTATCAAGGAATGGCTGCATTCTCTTGAAATTGCCAAGCTACCTCTTTTACATAGCAGCAGTGAAGTGATGTCCAAGGAGGAGATTGCGAATGTAGAACAAAAGCTAAAACGTGATCACATACAGACGCAGAGTGGAGAGTTTTTAGTGGTTCCTAGAGAACTTTTGCTTTTTGGAGATGAACATGAGAAACAACGTAATAAGACCAATCTTGCCTGTATACAGAGGTTGAAAGAGAATGTTTGTTTAAGAGACAGAGTGGTAAATATTTCGGCTACTGGACCTGTGCCTTTTGGGTTTCAAGGTACTGTGGTTGGCATACATGGAACAGAATTGGAGGTTGTATTTGATGAACCCTTTCCTGCAGGTACTGATCTTCATCATCGATGTCCAGCATATCGTGGAAAGATGCTCAGTAGAAATACTGTGTTGAAGTTGCATAGCAGCAAGATATCTCCTTTGAAGAACCGTTCACGAGACTTGTTGTCATTTTCCAAAGAATCTTCTCGTTCTGGTCATGGCATTATGTTGAATAGCCATCAACGTTCAAAGAGAATAATGAATGTTCAGACTCCTAGAAAGCCACTTTTCTTGAATGTTTCCAAACCAAGGAAACCGTTTCGAGCAGACTCATTGGTTGAAAATGACTCTCAGCTGACAAATGATTTATCAAAACTTTGCTTGAACGATAATTCAGTTCAGAATGGATTCGAAATGAGAGAGAAAGATGTTTGCACAAAGGAGATGACAGCTCCAGATATTTCAGACCCTGTCAAGATTTGGGAAAAACTACAAGAAAAGGAATGTCAAGTAGTCCAGCCCAAGTTGAATCCAAAATCACAAGAATATAGAAAGTTCTATCAACGGGTCTACAAGTGGAGGCCTGTTCAACAACAGACGATGCAAATGAAGGAATCAAAGAATTGCTCATAACGAAATTGTTCAAGTGTGTGATTGTCATGTCTTTCAATCCTTATGAAGAGGATACGTTGGAGACTGGTCCAAGTACGGACAATACTATGTTAGCTAGTAAGTTATTGAAATAAAGACAATTATTTTGATATGACAGCAAAATATTGAAACTAGATTCGGGGAGGAATGTCACCTTTTTTGGTTCTTCCACTTGGGAAGACGAGTTCCGACAGTTACCACCTGAAGGAGAGCGTCTACAACAATGGAGAGCAGAACAACCTCAAAGGATAGAAGAAAAGAGGAGAGCAGAAGAAACGAAAAGGGGAGAACTTCGTGAAACAGCTTCCAAATATATTTCCGAATTTTTTGAGAAGAGAGCCCAAGACATAAGTAGAAGAAAGGAAGAAAATCGGGCAAAAGATAAGGATTGTTACAAAGACCAATTTATAGATAAAGAAGACGAAGAAGTGGAGCCTGCAGAAGCTTTTGATTATGTGTTACACGGAAAAGGTCCACGTTTATCTGCACGAACAGAGTCTATTTATGATTCGAGTACAGGTAAAACCAGAACTCAAAAGGAGTTGAAGAGAATGCGTGAATCCATGCAGAGCTATAAACAAAATGTTGTTAGTGAATAGTGAAAAAACAAATAAAACTGGAAGTTGTTTCGTCAAAGAAAGTTTTTTGCCAAGCTTTTTCTTGTGCTTGTAGGTAATCATATATATATATATATATGAGAGTTATTCCATATGTACAATATCGCTGCAATTATTGAATAACAAACTGAGAGAGCATTCAAGCTTGCGATCCCACCAAAGAGCGTCGACGCAAGCCATTCCATTCTTCGTAAATAAAAACTTTGAGAAATGGTAAGTTGATATGGGAAGATAAAGCGTACGATGAAAATACTTACAAACATAGGTCATTGTTCCCAAGACTCGACGTACTTTTTGTCCAGGAAAGTGCCGAAAGCACACTTTACACAAAGTATCGCAATATAAGAAAGGAAAAGATTCGCTTTTTGCTCAAGGAAAAAGAAGATATGATCGAAAACAAAAAGGTTATGGTGGTCAAACAAAGCCAATATTTCGGAAAAAGGTTTGTTCAAACCTTCAAAACTTGGAAAAAGTTCTCACAGAGAGTATGATAATAGGCAAAAACGACCAAGAAGATAGTGTTACGATTGGAGTGTGTTGATTGTCATCGTAAGACACAGCATACCTTGAAACGTTGTAAACACTTTGAATTGGGTGACCAAAAGAAAGTTCGAGGTGGTGTTACTTTTTAAATAAAACTTTGTTTTATGCGAGTTGCTTCCAAAGAATAGCAAAGATGCCCATAGAACAATTATGCTTAGTTTATGCGTGGAAAACTAATACGAAGAATGTTCAGTTGCCACAGATGTATCATCAACAGAATCGAAATACTTACGGATATGTGGACGGTCTTCTTTCTATTATAAACGGATTCTTTTTACTTCTTCGTCTAGTCTTATAACCACATTTGGTCGGCTTTCCCCAAGCTGAAACCGAAGGCCTACCACCCGAAGTTCTACCTTCTCCACCTCCGTGAGGATGATCGACTGGATTCATAGCAACTCCTCGAACATGAGGTCTTCTTCCTTTTTCTCTCATGCGACCGGCACTACCGAGTTTCTCATTTTTATGTTCTGGATTGGAAACTTTTCCAATGGTTGCCATGCAATCTAAAGGCACTTTTCGAAGTTCTTTACTGGCAAGACGTAAAACTGCCACATTATCTTCTGGATGGGTGGTCACTATCTTCGCATAAGTACCTGCAGCTCTACAAAGTATTCCGCCATCTCCAGAATGCGTTTCAATATTATGTACAAAAATGCCTGCCGGAAGATATTTCAATAGTGTCGCATTTCCAGGCTTTATATCAACCGGTTGTTGTCTATTTGAAGTTATTTCCGCTCCTATAGAAAGACCTTGTGGGCATATAATATAGGATTGTTGTCCTTCTAGAGGATGGGCTTGTCCATCGGAAGAATAGTGTTGTAGAAGAGCAACAAAACCGGTTCGGTAAGGATCATACTCTATGCGCTGGACAACAGATCTCATTCCTTCATAAAGAGTACGTTTGAAATCTATCAATCGATAGAGACCACGAAAACCACCTCCTCTATGTCGAACACAGATATGACCGGAACTATCTCTTCCGCCTGTACGAGGTATATAGTACGCAAGTTCCTTTACTGGTGGTCCTGTATAAACTAATGAGAGATCAACCAAGTAACATTCTCTTCTAGCTGGAGTAATTGGTTTCAACTTGATGATGGAAGGTCTTGTTGGATCAGTTGACTTGGGAGTCACAGTTGTGGTTCCGGACGAAAACTGCTTTACCCACTGTTCTTGAAGAGTAAACTGTGTCCAACGATTGTAGTTACGAGACCCAAAAGTTCTTGAAGAAAGAGTGGACTTCCACATTTTCTCAAAAAAAGATACACTTTTGATATTCTTTCAACTCCACATACACCGTTCGACGTTCGAAACAAACATTCTCATTCAGATCAATTCTTTCACAATGACCTATCAAAATAGGCTAAAGTTCCTTTTATAGTCACTTAACATACAATATTCCAGCTACATAACTAAATAACGCATCCACCAGATATATAAACGCTCCTACCACAGAAATACCCACAGAAAGGACTACAAGTTCCTGAAGAGCTTGCTTTAAAGTAGGCCACTCTACTTGTTTTAATTCCTCCCACAATTCTCCCATAAACTGTCGAAAACTTGTGGGTTTTTCTTCTTCATCATCTTCCAAGCTCTCCCCTCTGTTTAGATAACTGTTCGACAAAGACTCTAGCGTGGAATTCTGCACACGAGAACTTTCTACAGTACTATCCAATAAAGATGGTTTCTTGACAGATGAAAGTGAGTCATTTGTCAAATCCTTAGTTCCATTCAGAGACGACGGGCTTTCTTTATCCTTTGATAATAACCAAAATGAAACAGCTCCATAACCCTGTTTCCTCTTCCAACAGAACTCGTGTAAACGAAGTATACTACTAGATTCAATCAAGTGTGGTCTTTTCTCAATAAAGCAACAAGTACGGTGACATGATCTGCAGCCAACTGAAAACACTTGACAGTTGCTTAAAAACATGATCAACCGGAATTTGTTAAACGTGGATTGGCTGTGTTGAAGGGCTTTTTGGTTGACTTGAAAATTTATCGTTGAAAATGGAGCTTTCAGAGAATTATCAACAAGCGAAAAGATGCTTGGAACGTTCAAGACAGTATATTTTGGAACGTAATGAAACCGCGGCCAGGAAATTTTTGGAAAAGGCTAAGAGGCTTTGTCCTGGTCTAAAGGAGATTAAACAAGTAGAAAGGGAGTTTGGTGAAATTTTGACAAAAAAGACTTCATCTGAAGAGAATAAGAAGAAAACAGAGAAAGGACATCCCGAAACTTGTAATGGAGTTGATAATGAAAGACGCAGAGAAGCAACGGAGGAACAGACAACCTTGGTAGAGCATATCAAACGACAAAATAACTATTACAAAATATTGAACATCAAGGAGGATGCAAGCATGGAGGATATCAAAAGAAGTTTTCGTAAGTTGGCAGTGAAGTTACATCCAGATAAGAACCCTTGTCCTGGAGCAGAAGAAGCCTTCAAGAAGGCAGCCAAAGCTTTTCAAGCACTATCTGATCCTGTGAGAAGAGCGGAATATGATCGTAGTGGAGTTGATACTGGAGAACAACGTGCGATTCTACGACGTAGGACAAGTAGCCGACAAGGAGCTCCAAGTGCATTCTTTTTTGATCCCTTTACAGGAACATTTCGAGAGCGACCTTTTTCTGGTTTTCATCATACCCATTTTTATACTTCTGAAGATTTTTTATTTCAGTTTTTTAGAAACTTTCATGCGTCCAGTGCCTTTGAACAAGAGCATTCATTTGGTTCTCGTAGTTCCAGAGGAATACCACAAACATTTTTTGGAAAAATATTTTTGATGCTTTCGAATATTTGGCCAGTGTTGTTGATTTTATTATTTGCCTATTTTTCAGTTCCTTCTGCACCAGCATTTCAACTTTATCCAGATTCCAGATATTCAATCGAAAGAAGTACAGCCCATGCGGGTGTAGTGTACTATGTAAAGCCGTCTTTACAATGGGACTCGTTAACACCCAATGAGCTTCTCAAGTTGGAACGGGAAGTGGAACGTTCAAAGCTAAAAGAACTATCGGAAAAGTGCGCGATTGAACGTCAACGTTATCTTGAAAAGAATTTGCCACTATTTCATACGGAGAATCATCGTAGAAAACTCTTGCAAGATTTCAATTCTTCAAACTGCTATCTTTTTGAACATCTATATGGTATACTTGTGATGTATGGATAGAGAAGACAAGCTTCGTTGTCTTATTTTACGTAAGGAAGAATTCGTAACTTTTGTTATGTACAACCTAAATAACTTTAAGTATCCTATGGTAGGGATAACAGTATGAAAAGGCCTAGACACGATAGAAGGGAGTTTTAGAAAGTAGTTTCCACTCCAATTCCTTATTCTCTGGTTTTGCTTGATAACGGAAATCAGGTTTTTGCAATGATTTGTATAAATAACTTCATGAAATGTATTATCAGAGTTGTATGAATGGTTGGAGATAATAATATTTGAAAGACATTCCATCCAACATTTCTCGATTCCTATTTATGATTCATAGAGATTCGCCAACGATAGAGTTGAAGATGACTTTGGACACCTTTCTTCGGAAGCGGAAAGAAGATATACTGAAACCTTTTGTAAAATTTTGTCCTTTTCATCCTATTCTCATAACTATTTTTTCATTTATTACTGGCCTGTTTTGTATTGTTTTTTGTTTCTATCAGTAAGTATGAAGATACCAGAGGAAGTAGCTTTTGATACAATAGCGTTTCAATAATAAAGGTTTCAGATTTTGGCCTTGCTCAGTTGGTTTATGAATCGTTTTTTAGACGGTTTAGATGGTGTTGTTGCTAGAGTACGAAAGCAAGAGAGTGCTTTGGGTGCATATGTAGACATATTGTCCGATTTCACGGTAACGGATTGAGCTCAGGTTTTCAAAAGTGTCTTTTACAAAGTATGAAGTAGATATATGGTTGGATTCCTATATCACTAGCTTGTGAGGCTACTTGGGAGAATCAGACTAGTAACTCACTATGGCTTCTATTAGCCATCCTGGAATCCCTTTATTTCGTCAATTCTGCTTCTTTATTCTATTTAGCTGCAATACTAGAACAACGACAAACCGGCAAGTTGAAAACAAACGAAATGACACATATTACAATGTGCGAAGCTCTTGTAGGCGGAACAGAAACTTTTGTGTTTTATTCCTTGATGATAGCGTTACCTTGTTTTTACTTGCCTTTTCTGTTCCTCTTGTTTGCTTTATTAGTGTTTTTCACTATCATACAACGACTTTGGTGGGCTGTTCATATGCTTTGAAATTTTTCTATTGTTTCCATCTTATGTTGAAATTGTGAAGAATGATGAGTGTTTTTGTTGATAATCAACAGCTTTTATGGCACTTGGTTCAAAGGAAAGAAAGGATATCTAGTATTATGAAAACTCGAAGCTGGAAAATGCAAAATAGTAAGCAACCAGGAAAATATCCTTTTGAAGACGAGTGGAGAGGTATGTATTCTCCCAATATTTGAAACTGGACCAGCTGTTGATGGGTTGTTTTTGTATAGAAAAGTTGAAAAGGAAGTTAAAACAAGAAAAAATTGTGAGACAAGTTATGTCACAAGTAGAAGAGCTAAGGTTAAGAGAAAGTTTGGATGGTTATATTGAGAGTGAATTGCAACACATTCGAAACCATATAAGTGATAATTTCCGCTATCACCGACCACAGATTATGAACAAGGGTATTGAAACTGCTAAAGTGTGTTGAACTTCATTGTAATTCATACTGTCTTTCTCAAGTTTTATTAGCGGGTTAGTGGCCACTCTGTTGCCTCTTGGAACAAACAGTTTTTACAGCTATTCGAAGCGTCCAACAGTATGAAAAAGGATATTGCGGAAGATAATCGTAAACTCAGTATTTTGGTTTTGAAGTACAAGAAACGTAAAGCGAAAGCTCGTTCGTCCATACAAGATATTGTTACTTCAAAAGGTAAGCTGATAAGTTAGAGTTGGTTCAGTAAATAGAGTTGATAACTGTTCCTTTTGCAGAGTCTTCATTGAGTGGCACGAGTGAAGTTTGTTATCCAGTTGGTATGCCACCTTGGAAAGTAGTTATTTTATTAGCTTTGTTTGGTTTTGCTGGTTCTCAATTATTTCTATATTTTACTTTTCATATCGAACCCTCTGTTCATTCGTTGATAACTGCAATGAGTGTCTGTTGCCTTGTTTCCTTTACATTGAAACAAGCCAATCAGTAACTATTTCGTCGAAAGATCGAGAACTGAAAGGCTTCACGAAACCACAAGTTAATACCTAAAGACTTGCATGATCTATACAGCTATTGTTTTGTAAATAAAGATATAACAGATGTAGTATTCATTACTTTCTTAGAAAATAGATATTATTTCTTTATCCAAAACCAACTACAAACTATGCAAAGCTCTTTCTTCTTATGAGTGGCCAAACTCTGTTTTCATTTTGGTTACTTTAGACTGTGAGCAGTCTCTCCATATTGCTGGTTTTAGTTTGGTACTATGCGAAGATACAATGCGAATTTGTTCCAGTGAGACTATAACAGACCCAACTCAACGATAAAATTTTATAATTTTCTAAACTAGACAGACAGTTACTATAAAGAAGATTTTATTCTATTGCTTATTTATGGCTTTGTTGGACAATGGAAACTGTATCAGACAAACTTCAAAGTGGGTATAGTATCAAACCCAGGGCAGTTTTTTTAATAAGAAAAAGGTAAAAGTATCTGGAGCATGGGTATTGCTTCGTACCTCTGCTATTCCTCATTTTTGCAAACCCTTTACCAAGAAGTAATGTCCTTAGCTAATGCCTTTGTGAGTTTTCACTATATCCTCTGCAATTTCTTCTGCAATTAATGTTCCCTTGTCTCAGGATTAGATACATGTGCTCCTTGTAAATTCAAGCGTATCCCAACTATAGTCTTATGTTTGAAGGAAATAAATTGGAAATAGATTAGTGATTTGTCCCATATTGATTAGGGACACCTGATTGGTCTAGTCAAATGGACATCACCAAGAAAGGAGAGCATTTAAACTCCTTCATTTCAGGACCAATGGAATCTTTGCCAGGATCTCATTCATTAATCAGTGAGATGAAATGACGCTTTGTCTATCAACATTCTTTTTTTGATGGAGAACACTCTAGTTGCGAATCATTCTGTCCTGGAAGACGTACAAGAAGAAAAGCTAAGCAACGTTGATGCAGATGTATTACTTGAGGAGCAATGGAAACAACAAATTCAAGAATTTGAGAGCCAAATAGGAGGAAAGGCCCTCTCAAAGCAGCTCATACAGCCTAAATATTATCCCTTTATATTGGGTACTCTCGCTTCCATGACTGGAATGCTTTTAGGTTTAGATATGAGTACTATTAGTGGAGCTAATCTTTTCATGCCTGAAGATCTTGAATTAACTACGAAGCAGTTTTCACTTGTTTCCTCTGGTGCTGCATTGGGAGCCATACCTGGAGCTATATTGTGAGTATCTTTTCAACTGGAAGCAGGACTGAAGAATACCAATGTACTTTAGGTTGACTCCTATCAATGAATGGATTGGAAGAAAATATGCTCTAGTGGTTTGTTGTTTGATTTTTACAGTAGGAGCTATTTTAGAAGCAGCTGCACATTCATATCGAATAATGATTGCGGGTCGTATATTAGTTGGTGTAGGGATAGGACTATCATCTACAGCTCCTGTCTATGTTTCGGAGTCGGTAAAGAAAGAAATTCGGGGAAAGTTAGTAGTCCTGTTCCAGTTCAATATTACAGTAGGGGAGGTCATTGGGTATGTTGTTGCTGCCATATTCGTCAATGTGCCTGGAAATTGGGGGTTTATGTTGGGTTCCTCTTTGCTATGGTCCACTCTTCTCTTATTGTTTATACTTTTCCTTCCTGAGAGTCCCAGATGGCTTATGAAAAAGGGTAAGAAAATGGAAAGCTATTTAGTATGGAAACGAATTCGCAGCTTCGATAATGAAGAAAGCATTACTGAATTTTTTGAGATGGAGAACGCTGTATCGGAAGAGAAGAGGTTAGCAGAAGCTCGACCATTTTATTGGTTGGATATTGTAAAAGTCCCTCGATCTGCTCGAGCGTTTATCGTTGCGAATACCCTTGCTGGTATAGTTCAGTTAGATGGCATCAATTCAGTTGTGTATTATATTGGTGTCCTTTTTAAGGAGCTTGGTTTCAGTGCAGAAAAGTCTGTTTACATGAGTTTGGTTGGAGGCGGCAGTTTAATGTTAGGAACTATTCCAGCAATCTTATTACTTGATAAATGGGGACGTCGTATGGTTGGTATTGTTCCCAGTATTGTAGTCTTCTTTGGATGCATTATCATTGGCTGTTCATTTCTCGCTAACAACACAAAAACATATGAAGGAGTTTACATTTGGGGTCTCATTACTTATGAACTATTTTCAGGCAGTTTCCAGTCCCTTCCTTGGTTGACCTTTGCAGAAGTATATCCCACATATTTACGCAGTTTTGGAATGACAGTAGCGGATGCCTTCATTTATCTCTCGGCATTCACAGTTACTTACAACTTTACCGGTATGCGAAATGCAATGACAAATACTGGTCTCTTTGTTGGCTTCTATGGTGGCATATCACTGTTTGGAGTGGTTTTTATTATACTGTTTCTTCCGGAACTGAAAGGAAAGACACTAGAGGAAGTGGATGCCATTTTCTCTCAGCCGCTGACAGAAATTGCTCGACAAAACCTAGATAGTTCTATAAATACTATGAGACATATATTTTCAGGTAGATGGAAGAAAGTAGTTGAATAGTTCATGATTACCTTGTTGTGCTTTTATAAGTAACAACATCATCATTCTTTGTTGCGATGATGTTCTTTCGTAAAATTGCTGTCTCTGTTTCATATGAATAGAACATGAAATGAGTGAGTCATTCTTATTTTCCTTGAAAAGAATTCTGGTTTGGAACTTGGGAGATTAGTGGAGCAACGAATACGAAAACCGCGATGTAATAGTTGATAAAGACATACTGATGACTGTAAGACATTAACGACATAGTGTACCGCAAGCAATGTTTTCTGTGTACGAATTCTCTCTATTATTCTAAAGATTCTTAAAAAGTCTCCCTTGTACTTGATATCATGAGAAGACAGTCCAGCACTCGAGGATAAGTTATTGGAAAGATATCTAAATGATCGAGCCTGTTGCATAGTCATGAGATACTATTACATGTAACTCCTCCTTTCCTTGTTTAGATTGTCTTTAACATTTCAGTGATGCCATTTGTAAGTGCATTCTGGTACATGACTGGTGTCACAAAGTTGTCTAGCACATTAAAGCAAATCTTCATCTACGTATAAAATATGATAATGAAGAGCAATATCTTCATTATTTGACTGAAATAAAGTGCTAAGGAAATTGTGAAATTGATTTCATCTTAAGATTTCATTGCTTGTGAGTACTTCTATTTCTTGATGAAACCGATAGATTTATTCTGTTTAAGTCACTTTCAAAAATATGAATAACTCCTTTGAATAACTGAAAACGCATCTTACGTAACTATGACTGGTTAGAATTGCGCATAGTCTCCAAGTACTTGAGCTCACTTGAGAAATTTTCGTTTACTATCATTGTTTCATCATGACCTTTTGGATTCAGAATATAATCCAACAACACTGCCTATCTATCCACAGTCCTTATCACATAACAGAATATGCTATTCTATTACGATGATTGGATTCTGCTCAAGCCTTTCATAAGAAATGAACTCAAACACTTCGGTGTTCAGAAGCTCCATCGTAGACTTGAAAATAATACTGCATCGATTTCTCTATCCAAACCAATTCCAAACTATGCAAGGCTCTTTCTTCTTACAAAATGCCCAAACTCTGTTTTCAACTTGGTTACTTCAGATTGTGACAAATCTCTCCATTTTCCTGGTTTTAGGTCGGTAGGTAATAACAAGGAGCCAAAACGAATTCGTTCCAATGATAATACAACATGACCCACCTAACCACAACCAATAAGACTCTGCAATTTCCACAATTCGATAAACACTAACTGTAAGAAACATTCGTCGAATCTGACGTTTCCTTCCCTCTCGAATGACTACGCGAACATAACTGTGGTTCGCATAACATGCAACGGCCTTGAAAACCTAATGTATTCAAAAAATACAAAAATAATATATATATATTAGGTAAAAAGTGGAACCAAATTGCTTTGCATACGGCTGGAGCTGTCAACTTTTCTTCTCCAGGAAGAAGTATCCCTCTTCTCAATTTATCCAACGTCTTCTCCTCAATTCTTCCTTGTACACAAACGATGTATTCTTTGGAATGCCCAAACCTATATGATAAAGCTATTACTTTAAAGTAAGCAAAAATAATGAACAACAGACTTGGGATGGAGCAACTTGTGTATCCAGTTAGTCTCGTTTGTTAATAACAAGAGACCTGTACTAGCTTGGTCTAAACGACCAACCGGAACCAGACCATCTTTATGGGCATCATTCACTAGATCACAAACTGTTCTTCTACCACGATCATCACTTGCCGTGGTAATAAGCCCAAAAGGTTTGTTCACCATTACCTAAGCAGAATGGGTATTGATATAGAAAAACAATTAGAAAATTTCCACACCCAACGAAAACAGGATCTCTGGTAGACTGCTCTACCATCTACTTCAATTAAATCCTTATCTGGTAATATCTAATCTAAGTGAGCATATGAAATTTACAATAAAAGTTTCAACCGCTTGCCTTGGTGCCAAGAGTAGTAACCACCACACCATTGCATTTCACTCTACCCGAACTGATGAGTTCTTCTGCGTGTCTCCTGGATGCTATTCCACAATTTCTAAGGAACTTTTGAAGTCTTTCTCCTGTCTCAGCAGTAATAGTATTCCGTCCGATTCCACTGCTAGAAGCACCAGCACAGTAGGTACGACTAGAGAAGTAGTTATTCACTCTTAAAACACGCAAAGAATAATAATTTCTCCATATTGGTTTGTATAGAAAAAACTCTTTAACAATATTATGGATCCTGTGCGTAGTTTGGAAACTGAGCATAGCAACTTGAATGAACGTAAACATCACAAGAGCTTACGACTCATTGATTGAACTTGTTTCTCTTTGGATTGGGGGTTTATCTGTCGACGTCGTCTTGAGTGAAACCTTTTTATAGAAACTATGGCACAAGTAGACGCAGAACATAGTGTCGCACATCAGGGTACCGTGGTCGAAGAGGCGACATCTGAATCTTTAAGTGAAAAAGGTACTAGAACATTATTTTTGGAAACATTACAAGGAATTGAGTAGTTGTAGAAAACGAACAAGAAGCTTACGAACAAGAAGAAGCTGAGCAGGATCACGAACACCATGGACTTGAAGGGCATTCTCACGAACATGCACTTGAAGAGGTAAAAGTTTGTTGACCTCTACTATAGTCTGAATTCTGAAGGTTTGAGTCTCCATAGGGAACGACCAGACAAAGCAAAGCAGAAAAGAAGTCTAGAAAAGCTTTACAAAAATTGGGTTTGAAGGCAGTTTCAGGTGTTACCCGAGTGACCATTAAGAAAAATAGAAATATTCTCTTCGTCATCTCGCGACCCGATGTCTACAAGGTTAGTGCTGCTTAAAGAAGCATATTATGTTTTGCGTTGCTCATCTTGTTTTTATCTAGTCAGCAGGTTCTGATACTTATGTTATTTTTGGAGACGCAAAGATAGAAGATTTGTCAGTTGCTGCACAGACTGCAGCAGCAGAACAGTTTAAGAATGCCGAGTTTACAGCGACAGCAAGTGGTAGAGGTACAGAAACAACGGAGGCACCTACTGCAGAGAACGAACCAGAAGAAGAAGAAGGAGAATTGGACGAAACAGGATTGGAGCCTAGTGATATTGAACTGGTTATGCAACAAGCAGATGTAACTCGAGCAAAGGTAAACAAATTCTCTGTCATTGAACAGTATAGCAACTAAACAGAAATATAATACTTTGCAGGCCGTAAAGGCGTTAAGAAACCAAAATGGAGACATCGTCAATGCTATTATGGAACTCACAGTTTGATGAGCCAATACTTGCAATAGGATCACTCCCTATGAGAAAAATGGATGCTGAGCAGGTTGTGTCTTGTTACCATAAAAAACATTTGTCTTTCAATATGTCTCAAAAAAAGTTTTATCAGCGTGACCAATCCATCCAGCTACTTCTAAAAGGGCAGAATTTAAGCCAAGGCACTCTTCTCATACAAAACAAAAGGACAAACACACACAAAGAGACAAACACAAACACATGCATCTTGGTCGGTATCTGATATCCAATGCGAATCTTCATGAAGACTACGAAAACTTCGCAGTCCTAAGAATGTGCAAAGGAATGCCTGCCACATCAGTAGGCATAGCCGAATTCTCCCCCACCACGAGCTCTGCCTCTACTTGGACCTCCTCTTCCACCTCTTCCATAACTGCCTCGGCCACGTTCACTTTCACCTCGGAATCCTCCACTTCCACGGCCTCCTCTCATTCCACCTCTTCCACGAGAACCCTGCAAGAATCTCATAAAAAAAGAAATATCAATTGACTATTCCTTCTTACTCTTGCACGACCACGAAAAGGTCCACGCCTATCTCGTTCTACAAACTCCACGTCGTCTTCCATGGGAGGTGGTCCTCGATGACCTCCTCCACCTCTAAAACCACCACGTCCACGATAGAACTCTGTACCTGAAAAGGAATAAGAACATACCAAGTTAAGAATGGCAAAAATATGTAAACGTCTGTTCACTCACCTCGACCACCTCTAAAACCACCGCGTCCACGTCCTCTTCTTCGTTCTGAGAAGAAGGAACTATCCACGTGGTTGCCTATTGTCACGTAGATTGACCAAAGATAACTCAAAAACCAACTCAAACTTACCAGAATACTCCTCTGGAGCTTGGTAACCCGGAGAACGAGTGTCCAAGCCTCCCCGTCCCAACTGAATAGTCAGACAGGAGACTGTGCGCGAAGTCTCAATAGGCTATTGCCAACAGTTGAACGTACATCATATGTAAACAAATACATTTTACTTACATCCAAACCTTCTTCCAAGGGTTCCCAGCGGTCTTCTATAGTCACGGAGCTCAAATCCGTCACCTACATACACTGTTAGAGTGCACTCATACATAGCTACTCGGTTTTGCATACCTGCTCCAATTTTGGAACTTTCCGTTTCAAGATTTCTGCTACCGTTATAGCTTTATTGATAGCATTACCCAGTCCAACAATTTCTACAGTAGTCTTTTCCTAACCAAATCAAGGCTTAGGGTTTTGAATATAGTGACTTGGAAAATACCTCTTGAAGTAACTTGACTGCATAATCCACATAAGCTGGCACTTTACCCGCCGCAGTTATTCGTATTTGATTGGGCGGTGTTTGACCTGGACTTTTGGCACGCTCTACTCTTCTATACTTTTCCATGTTCTCTCACGTTGAAAGTTTCGGAAACTACCAAGGATTCGATGGTCCAAGCTCAATAAAAAGGATCGAAAAGAAGCGCAGTCACTTAGGCGGCCACCTGCCTAACGTTTCCCCACGTCTTCACCCAACAACAAGGAATTGATATACATTATTGTACAATTTGGAGTAAAAGTTTTTAAGAAATCCTTTAATGGACAGCGCGTCTTATTTCGAATCCTACAAAAGTCATTGTACAAATATCTACATGTAAACTGTCACGATAATGTAAATACATATCCATTAAAATATATACATCTATGCCAACCCACTGTACTCAAAAAATGAAAAGTAGCATTAGAGCAGAATACTTTTCTCAAATAGTAACTCAAGTAACATTTCCATCATAGTCTTCCTGAATTCTTAGTTGCGATACTCGTGGGCTTGGAGGTATCATATCATTGGAATGTTGTTGTTCTTCTGAGTCGTACTGTAAAACATCATTCTCTGACGGTATCGACTGAAGAGATAAAGTGTCTCCAGTAAGAGATGAAGCCTTATGACGACCACTTGTTGTATCAGGACCTGATAATCCAAGAGAGTCAACTGGTAAAGTTAACTTGAGTTTCCGATCCTTTAAAGAATGGTTAGAAGTCGACTCTTGTTCCTTTGTGACTTCATTGGAATAGCTCACGCGAGTATCGAGAGCATCAATATCAGCCTCCGTTTGAGCAGATACATACAAAGCACCACTCTCAGGACGTGGCTGAGAGTGAAAACCACGTTTTGAAGGATACGAAACCTTATCCGTTGATTTGTACAACTTAACATCTTCAGCTGAATAATATGTTGTTGGGAATGAGTAGCTCGACTCCAACTGAACGGCAAGATGGGCAGCTGTAGCAATTTCTCCAAGGACCTGACGAAGATAGCCTATTTCACTATCCTTCTGCTTAATTTGTTCCTCCTTCTGCGAAAGAACTTCTTGTAACCTCTTCAACTCCTTTTCAAGCAGTAACTTATCCTTACTGACGTTTCTGCTTTCTTCAAGCGTACCTGTGCTTGCCTTGGTATAATTATTGCCTTCTGAATCAGACGCGAAAGTTGTTTCACTCTCTTCATTATAAGGAAGAAGCTTTGCATCCTCCTGTTCATCTACCACTTCCCTTTTAGAACCCTGTCCCTTCCATGATGCTTCGACTTGTTTGTTTTTAGTGGGAAGCTTGGCCTCTAACTCTTCACTACTGTTTTCTCTTTCCTTTGTAGAGTGAAAAGTCAACTCGGAGAAATGGTCACTATTCGTGTCAATGCTACTCGAATTAGTATGAAACTTGCTATCTTCCACGGCTACTGTTGTCTCTGTGTTTTTCTTGGAACCTATTGGACGTAGCCTCCAAAAATAGGGCGGGGGCTTTCTATTATCACTTGACTGACTAACAGCTAAACGTTGGTTCAAACGTAAACGAGCACGCAACTGTTCCTTGGACAATGATGACATATATCACAGACAAGTTTTCTCTATTTGGCTCATAAGAATAAATCACCAAAAAAAGAGATATTGAATTGTAACCCAACAAATCGAACTGATTTAATATGAAAAGAAATGAAACAACACCGTATATAGTTTGACTAGGAAATTCAGAGTATGCCGAAAAAGTAAGAGTGCAGTGGTAAAAAATCTACTCATACATATAATTGCTTGTTTAGATGCATATGTTGTGTTGTTTTGGCTTTGTTCTTGTTTCATGTCATTCTTTTGAATCAGTTTATAATTGCAGTAATCGATTCACATCAATACATCATATGGTGTTGTTCCGTTCAGTGGATCGTTTTTTGACGAGACTTCACAACTATTTCTTTGAGACAACAGTCAGTGGAAAGGAAAAGCTGAGACAAAATGATATTCTTCGTTTGTATGTTTTAACAAGTTTGAAAAGGTTTGTCTTATTCTGTTCTTTGTTACTCTGTTTCTGAGAACGTACCGCCAACCAGAGATGGAAAGAAAGCAGCAGACTTTTTTTCACGTATAATGGATGGCTCAGAATCCATAGATAGAGTCACTCAAAAAAAATTTGAGGAGTTTTTGCCTTCGTCTGAAGAACAAAAAGAAATATTGGACCGAAATGTATGGGAACAAGTTCTTAATATACTTAGCGCTTTAGATATTTGCGCCAGGAAACAACCTTATCTACCTTATGGGTCGCTTGCCTTATTGGAGAAGCCTCGTTTCCCTGAACCCTTGCCTGATCCGTCTGATTTAATAAGCTTTGCAAACCGAGTAAGGGCGGGACAGCTGAATGCTCGTTCAGGAGAATTGATTTCGCTCTCTTCAAGTAATAAGGAATTGCAAACTGTGGATCGACAAATACTGCAAAATGATAAGAGAATAAAGCATTATGTACCAACAGAGCAAGATTACGAAGAAATAAGCCGTCGAATAGAGAACGAGTTGGGATTCATGGTCTATAAAGCGACTTCAACTATACCCGATGCAGGTCAAGGTTTATTCATTCAAGGTCAATGTACGGTTGGCTCTGTTGTGGCACTTTATCCAGGAATCGTGTATTTTCCTTCAGAATGGGAAAGTAAGAAATGTTTTTCGATCCCTTGAATATGAGGTTGTGAATTTTCTCTCTTTCTCTAGAATTACCGGGCTATCCATATGTAAGCAAATACAATGTACATCTAGTAAAAAGACAAGATGGAGTTATCATCGATGGTAAACCATACGATGATCAAACACAAGTGTTTCAAGGACAAAGACCCGAAATTGCTTGGGAACGGATCAATCCTTTTGCCTTGGGCCAATATGCCAATCACCCTCCCAAAGGAACGGAACCAAATATAATAGCTCTATCTTTTGATTATCCTTTATACAGAATGTCACCAGCAATGAAAGTCTTAGTTCCTAATCGTTACCTGATAGATGAAGAAGAGCAAGAAAAAGAATGGAGCTCCAATATCTCCAAACTAGAAGATGCGATGCATTTTGGAAAAGACCGAAAGAGCCGAGTTATGAGGGGAATGGTTATTATTACACTAAGAGATGTAGAAAATGAGGAGTTGTTTATCAATTACCGTTACAATCCTTTTGCATCCCATCCTGAATGGTATTGGGATCCTTCTCCTGAAGAAACACAGTGGCTTATAGAGGATCGTCAGAAAGGAGAAAGAACCAATTTCTTTTCCTAGTATATGCACGGAGTTAGACACCTAGAAGAAGTGAGTAATAGTTGTAAGCTTTGTACTACTTTGAATATAAATTTTGGTGAAGCATAGGACAATTTCAGAGTAATGCTAGAATAATAAGGAATGGTATCAACATGGGTAGCGTCTGTTTGTGTTGGAATTTGCTCATCATTTCAACGGTCGATAATAGAAATGTATATAACCTAATAGATTTTTCTACTTACTTTTTTCAGTTACATGCTTTTGATCTTTTCTACATATTCTTCTGCAATGTTTTGAAGTTGCCGATTCTTTGATACAATAGGCAAGACAACGTGCAACATAAATGTAGTAATTTCGATGGAATCCAAATTTCGAGAAAAGAAACCGTCTCGTCCTTGAAGAATATCATCCAATACCTGCTTCAGCTTTTCAATCCGCGATGGAAGTTCGGTTGCTTGAGTGCTGCAAAGTTTGTCGATGTAACACAACATCAATTTTCTAAACTCTTCCTTTGAGTTTAGGATGCTAGCACTTGCCTATTAAAAATGAACATTAAGATTATCAACTATACGAAAAACCTACCATCATGGTTTCTAAATGTGCAAGAGTTTCTAGCAAGACTTTTGATGGCTTCATATTGGATATTTTCGGAGCCGCCACCTTTCCAACCATTTTGCGAAACCATGTCAATATGTTCCGTTGAGGAATACTTTCATATTCCCCTTGATTTGAAAAGTTGATGTGGAAAAATTCTGAGTGAATAAAAGAGTCGTCTGCAATACTAATCCAATTTCCTAAATTGCGTTGAAATAAATAAGAGTTTCCATTGTATAAAGTAAGACAAATATCTTCTTGCTTAGAAACAAGAGGTGGATAGATGACAGGTTGTCCCATCTTTTCGAAAACTTGTTCAGGTAATATAGGTAATACCGATGCTCTTAGAACCAAGTGGACTTGTGGCAAACGGTAAAGTGACATTTCTCCATTAACTAGAATAACAAATAAATATCCCTTCAATACTTCCAACATATGTGGGCGAGCATTCAAAAACATAGGAGCATAAAGCCGAGAACCATAAATGCTAAAAAGATGCAAAACATTGTCGCTAGTAATCGCAGTATATAACGTGGATGTTTCCCCAGCCAAGGCAATTGTCTGTACATTCTTACCTAACGCTGCTTCCCATAATATTGTATCGTTTGAATAACAATACAAGTCGTTATTTACGAATCGAAGGGATATCTTTGCTTCTTCATTTATGCTCCGATGTTTACTCCATTCCATAGGAAATGGTGGTAACTTGTAATGACTATCCAGTGTTCCTTGCGAATCAAACAACCAAGCCTCTGCCAATGTTGGAGTATAGGACTCCAGCTTTTTACGAAAGCGTTGCACAAAAAAGTTCACGTCATCGGTGGTAGAATCTTCTTCCCTTGTCTGCTCTTTAATCCAAGAACTATTTCCATGTTGACGACTTTGAAATTGCTCCGATTTAAGGCTAGCATGGGTGTCCGAAGTTGTATCAACAGCTACTATGTTCTTATAGTCATTCATATGGCCATTTAAGTTTGTTCCAATAGGTTCTGTATGATGATTTACTTCGAACGTCACATTTGAGTTTCTTGCAACAAAATTGTCTTGTGGGTTGGAGGTAGAAAGACATTTGGGTAGAATTCGTCTCTTTTTACCTACACTGTATTCATGCTGTTCTTGTTGTAATGACGGTTGATATGCACCACTCATTTTATCCTTCTCCACAACATGGTCTTGAGAAGATAACACTTGATGTGTTTGAAAATGTCCCTCTTGTATACGTTTTGCATATAAATCCTCCATTTCAAGTTGTACTGTGGATTGAGTCAAAGGAACGTTTTCGTAATTGGCTCCCAATTTACTACGTACTTCATCGAAAACTTCTTTTTCTTCTTTTGCTGTCAAGACATATCCCAACTCCTCTTCTGCAAAGTGAAAATACAAAGGAGGTCCATTTGCTGATGAAGCAATTAAACTATAGCCATCTGGTGACCAACCAAGATCAAATATAGGACCTTCGCAAGCGTTTTTCAAGACAAGCAAAGCTTTGGAAGACTTGGAAACCCAAACTACAAGAGTACCACTAGCTGTTCCCATTGCAATCGCAGTATATGCCTCATTTCCAATAGTAACCTGTTCGTCCTTTTTCGATTTGTACATTCGTTGAGAATAACGAACACAGAAAACAGGAGCTGAAGTCTTAAAATACTCTGGTTTGTCAAAGTTGCATTCACGACGAAATAATACAGCTGCATGCGCACGTTTATCGTGATGGACTGCTAGACAATTTGAACAAACAAGTTCTCTGCCACATGGTGACCAATCCAGCCTATAAAACAAGCTTTTTTGATACTAGAAATGTCTTTCAACTTTGCTCATTATATTCTTAAAGAAAAATACTAACCTCTACGGTTCTTGACTCTTTGAATATCTCCCGAATTTCTTTCTCTACTCTCCAATCACTCGTCTTCCAAATCAAAACCGCCAGGTCTTCTCCGTGACTGGCAAGAAATCGACCAGTAGGGTCAAAGGACAAGCCTTTTACAAAGCTTTCGTGTCCCTGAAGACGTGTTACTATTGTGTCCGATCTAACGTTCCATACGATAATAGTATTATCTACACTACAAGAAGCTAATAGCTCCCCACAAGGTGACCAGGCCACACCAAGTACGTCATTACTATGACCTGACAGTTTACGACCTCTCCAGTTTTCTAGTGGAGTAGGTTCCTTACTTCCAAAAGGACTATAGCCTTTTCCTTCTTCTTTGTGATAGATGAAAACAAGAAAATCGTCTCCTGCTGACGCCAAAAACTGTCCTTGAGGTGACCAACGAACCATATTCACAGAACGACTATGATATGAAAGTGAAGCTGCAAGAGCATTTTGCAGAATACTGGTAATGTTATTTTTATCAGATGGGTGCTCTTCTGAGTTGGTTTCTTCTATGTTGGGTAAGCTAACGCCCGTTTCTTTCTCCTTGTCAACACCATTTTGTTCTGCAATAGCGAGTGACTGTAAAAACCATATTCTCACAATACCATCACATCCGCAAGTAGCAATTCTAGGATTATCCTGAACATTTTGAATATCTATAGAGAAAATATGGGGTTGACCTTGTCGAACTCGGTGCGCCAACCAGTCAGGATGTAAAGCTCTTCCCATTCAAAAAATTAAATGATTTGCCTTTCTATTAGCAGAATGATGGTACTAAGGAGAAGCCTAGTCGCAAGTTCCGACAAAGAATATGAAACAACGCATCACATACGCACATATTTTTTTGGAAAATATAAAACCCTACGACAAGTTTGATTTCTTTTTTGGTTACTTGATAAGAAGAGGATAAGATTGCTTTTGACAAGTTATTTCACGTGTTCATCTGCTCGTATAATTGGTTAATCAGAAAAATCCCAAGACTGTTCGAAAAAATCTACGAAGTTTTCTGAATAAAGTTTCAAGTTATATCTGTTCAATAAAAAAGGCTTGTTGACTTATACGAAGATATCGCTTCTTGTCTACTTAAGGCTTTAGGTTTAAATATCCATGAGGGACCAGAAGCAACTTTCAATGGGGAAAATAAAGTTCTATTTACAACCTTATCTGTGAACCCATTTGGTGATCAGTAGCATGAAAAAACAATTGAATCATAGGCTAAAACTGTTGATTTTACAGAAACAAATAACTCGAACTTTGCAACAACGAATCAGTCAGTCACGAGAGATTTGGAAGCAATGGACTTTTACAGTGACAAGCAGCTAGAGTAAAATACAAATAAAGGCAGTTCAAGAGATGCCTTCCACTGTTACTGAAATGGGATTCTATCCACATCCTATTGACTATGACATTTTCCAAGTGTTGTTTCCAAAGGTTTTTATTAGAAATCTCAGCAATGCATCATCTTTCTCTTTATTAGAGAAGATACTTCTAGGATCACTTTAAATGTATGCGCCACTGGATTGTTTATTTTCTTCCAAATGTCGCATATTTGAAGGAATCGTTGCTACACGACTTGTTTTGATGCTATCGTCAAAAGTACGAAATGAGTTTAGGGAGTTGTTGGGTAGATCGTCTGCCATATGGAAAGAAATGAAACTTCCTATCAATGAACCGTCACCTCTTCCTTACGTGAAGTCGGTTAGTGGCGATGAAACGAGGAGTGAATCAAACAAGATTCTCAAAACCTTTGGAAGTAATGAATGGAACAGGTTTATTCAAGAACAATTCATTTTGACAGAGTTTATTTTCCAGTAGAAGCCAATTCTCATAGTCCGGATATTATGTTCAAATTACAATCTCCCGTAGAAAAATGCCAACGCGAATTTTCCCGACGACGATGAAAATAGTTCTTTTCACAGCTATTTCTGTAGAACGAACTTCTTTCTTATTTATATTCTCAAACAATGATGGAACATATTTCATGTTGAAATGTAAATTCTAAGAAAGAACGTTGCCTTGTTTTTTAATATACTGAGCATTGTAACTTCTCTCCCATTCATCATAATGATAGTTTTAGTTTGAAGCATTGGAATGAAAAGATTAGATATACTATAAGAAGAACGGAAGAAAGGAAGAGTTCTTCTGGATTGGCATTGATAGAGTAGCTGAAAAATGTAAATGTATTTCGTAGAAAATTGGATTATAATTCATCCTCCCAAAGATACAACTCCTTCGCAAGGCAACTATACTTCAAGCTGTAAATTTCATTGACAACTCGATTTCTGTTGGTTTGGTTGATGTGATGTCGAAACGCAATTATAGCAAATGTAAACAGTTTGATTGTTCTCGTAAACATTAACTTTTCTTTAGGGTGTCAAGGGAACAAGATAGTGCGACAAGTGGAACATAGCTAAATTTCAACTTTGGATTGTCTCACGTCTTGTTCAAGTAGTTTGGAAGTATATTTTGAAAATATCTTATTCAGTTGTTGCTTTTCCTCTATTCTTGCACTATATGACTGTTTTACTAGGGCAGACAAGATTTGAAGTAACGCTTGACAACTCAATTAGGTTTCTCTACTTTTCAAATGCTCTTAGTTTTTCCAGAATTGTCATGGTTGACTGTTGATATTTGGAGTGCCATTTTTGAAGTTTTCCAGACTTTTTCAATGTGTATAGAGAGTAATGGAAATTAGAGTATATGTTGTTGACTGTTGTTGGATTGCTGTATTTGTCAATTCACGGAACGTTGTCTGCACAGGTACTTATTATGTGAGTCCTAATAATATGATGTCATTGAGAGTTTTCCTATGCAGAATTGACAAAGTAGATCGAGTCAACAATTGATTCTCCATTTCTTTGCAATTCAATTGTACTCTATGAATTATGAAACACTCGGTCTCTACATAAGCTGATGTAAAAGCTGACTAGTTCTTTATCAACATAATTGTCTTCAAAATGGCAACCTATGTATCGTTGCTATTAGGTGCTTTTTCTTCTGGTTGATGACTTCTCCTCCAACACTTTCATCAACAAAGATTCGTTTATCTGGTGCACTTTATCAAAGAGCATCCTGAATACTTTTTGAATGGTTGTTTGCCTGAGAAACATGTCTCCAAGTTTGAAACAATGTGATTCTAGACAACTGAAGATACTAAATAAAGACACTCTCCAAAGCTGTTTACATGAGATTTAGGTTTTGATTTTCAACCAAAGTGCTAGCAAGACTTTCCTTAGAATATATACATCTTCTATTATTGCAAGCCAATCATCCATATCAGACTTACCGATTTCACAATGATTCTTCATTAGAATGCCAGCCAAGCAAATAAAATACTCAAAACATATCATTTATCGTAGTCTTTGTAAGCCATAAAGCTCAAAACAACTCTGCTTCCATCAAAGGATCATAAAGCTTCATTTTTCCAACAAAACTCGAAATCTTTCAGAAAAGCCTTCTCTACAAAGAAACTCAATATAGTCTGGCACTGATAAATTACCCTTCGCCTCCTTGAATGGTAATGGAGTAACATAAACAATACTTATGCAGTGTCGCCAATCAACACCTTTGGAATCCAACAAACGAAAATCTACAATCCTTCCAGAGTCGTCTTCTTCTAACGTGATGGTAAACGCTTCATTCAAAATCAAACCAATTAAGTTTAGTAACTGAGGCTTATCTGTTACTCCCACTCGTCTCCTCTTCTTATTACGTTTTTGGCCACCTTGGGAACTTGCCGTTGATCCTTGTTTGCTCTTTGACCTACTAGTTGATAAGTTCGCCGATTCTGAAGTCTTCCATCCCACTTTCTTGAAAGAAAGTGGCAAAAAGGAGTTTTCGATAGCAGCAGAGTCACGATTATGGTTGTAAAATGAAGATACAGATACTTGAAAAAAGTATATATGCCATTGAGAATTCACAATATGCACAAAAATATAGTCAAATCGAGGATATCGCTCTGCCGGTAATATCCAACAGGAATGAGTAAACCTTTTCATTGGAGGATCCAATTCATCTCCAACCAACCGAACCCAACTATTACAAGATAAACTCAAGTTCCTATAAGGTTTGCTATCGGAACGGATAGTCACTTCTTCTGTTCTATTGATGAACCATAAAAAGAATAATTTTTCAAAGGTTTGTCCTCTTGTGCTTGGATCACTTCGATAACGTTCAAACAATTCAGCCAAGTAATTCTCAGAAGCATATCTTTTAAGGAAAGAGGATAACAAAATATCACGTGCAACGCTATTATAAAAGCGTAAGTAGATTCCGCTCACTACAACTAATAAACCTCGACTTGTATATGCCCCATTTGCAATAGTAATATTGGGTTTATTCCTATTCATGAATAGCCTATAAAGCATAGAATCAAATGCGCTCTTTTCTCTTTCAGAACAAAGTCCATCGAGATAGTCATTGTGGCTTCTTATCATTTCACAATATAAATTCGAGGTGAAGTGTATCTTTAGACTTTCGAAATTAGCATCAGGACGATCGTTGGCAAGAAACACCATTTTGGCTATCATTCTAGGCACCAACCCAGTAAGTTCGACTATTTCATCTGAATGTTGACGAAGAATGCGTGGATAATCAGGTAAATCTTGCCACAAATCAAACTCTTTGAAACTTAAAGGCTCCAAATAGTGTTTGACATCTTCATAACCACTAGGCAAATTATCTTCAAATTGATGATGCTTTGAACCTGCAATAAGGACTCCACAATAAGGCTGTTCAAGTACATGAAAAAGTCATTATAACAAAAATGGAACATTACTTACTGTATTCATCACTTCCATACTGGTATAAAGTCGAACGAAATCTGGCCACGTATTTGTTTTCTTGCCAAACTCGCGCCACAACACATTATGTTCATCGATAATAAACATATTGCGTGGTCCAAGCCGCATTATACAACGACGAATTGCGAAAGCTAGATTCAGATCTTTCTTTTTGATACAAAAATATATCACATGCTTAAGAGGAGCACCATTTAAAGCTTCGTAGTCCCATGACTGAAAACTCGGCAACTCGTCCAGAATGGAGAAATTCATGTACAGCAGCATTTTCAAGTAAAGTGTAACTATTTGAGAGATGTTGCTGATTTCCTCTAACCATGCAGCTGCGTTTCCAATATACTGCAGAGGAATCCTACAATACATTGAAAACACAGCTGCCATATACAGCTCTACGCTCTTTCGTACACCACTTGCTGCCGATTGAACATTCTGTCGGCGTGGAAGATTGGGAGCTATCACACCAAGGCTTTCTATGAGTCGATTCCACTTCCTAATAAACTCTCTCCTCAGAAAGATTCTAGAGATTTTCCCAGCACTTTTTTCCACTGGAAAATCATCGGGAAACTGCTTGGGAGCAACAAACTGCGTTAGGTCTTCAAACGTTTCTTTCCCAACTTGGAAAACTTTACTTCCTATTTGTATTTTTTCTCCAAGAGCTGAGGCAACGGATTTGAACTTACACTCTAGTTGAAGATTAGGCAAGTTTGTCAACCATACGTTGCTGAACTTTTCGTCAATTTTACAATCGTCTTGTACAAATATGTCTCTAAAGTCAATATATCTTTCATTGTCTCTGTCACGACTATTTACGACTGAAGCAAGAATAACTCTTCGACAACCAAAACCAACACGCTTCTTGTCAAAACAAGCCAACGGTTTTGTAAAGCTTCTACCCCATAAACGACAATCTTTTGTTCCAAAACACACCTTAGTTTTGGGCGGATACTGAACATTGGTTGAGGAAAGACATGTAGAACGAAACGAAAAAGCAAGGCAACCAACAAGCATTGCAACCATCCAACGTTGTCTCACAATCTCGAAACCCGTTGGACACTTTGCAGCCAATCAATAATGGCTATGGATTTATATAGTCTTAGCCAATTGAATGGTTGTTGTGCAAACAAAGAAAAACCTGCAGGTTTCACAAAGTTTAAATGAAGTATGTTTGAGAGGAAAAGTTGTCTTCCAATGAACAAGTGTAGACTACAATTTGAGTAATTGTATTTCCTACTATCGATGGAGTTTGGCTTGTTCTTTTAAAGAGAAATATTGCACTGCCTTCTCTTAGTTATCGTGATTAGAATGTTGTAAAGCTGAAAAAGCACGTTGTTATTTATTCAATTTTTATGTCTTAACAATAACTATGTGAGTGAGGATTCTAGGAGTATCTTTGACATTTGTTCATTGTTTACGACAATTGCCAAAGTGTGTCGCGTGCTAAGATAGAAACGGCTGGTTGACAAATATTTCTAACACAATCTTTGAATCTTTCTTATGAAAAATATGGTTTCAAATTATCCAAAATTGGTTTATCTGATACCCTCGTATAATTTATTGTTTCAACAAGAGTCGTTTACATAGTATTTGTCCGGTTATTTTCAGATGATTGCTTTGCTAAAAATGATGGCTTACAATATATATGACAAGTTTTGACTATTTAACATAAGGGATTTTCATTTAAAGTCTTTTTCCTTCAGGCTCAATTTGTTTTGCTTTCTAAAGTGACAACAAATAAAAGTACTGCTCTCCAAGACATCCATTTGAACTAAAGAACAACTTGCAAGTCATTGAGAAGAAACTGTTTCTTCTCCAAGAAATTAGATGTACGATATCATCTCAAGACAATACATACAAGAGTTTTGAAATAAAAGTAGGTCAAGAATTTATTTAAACCACCAATATGGAGTTGTACGATTTGTCTTTAAAAGAAAAGGTCCCAATATATTTCCAAGAAACTGTTTGTATAACAATTTGAGACTTTATTCAAAGGTACAATGTCAAATGTTGTTATGACTACGAGTTAATCTTGGGTAGCTTATAATGACTCATTAATTTAATGCTTAAACATCCAATGATTCATTTTTTAATAAATATTCACTTTGTGTGGATTCGTGATCAATCGATCTTCTATGATTCCGTTACAACTTTGCATAATCTTCTCTAGGAAGGCGTGTGTATCTTTCTTCTTGAAAAATACGATCGATATTCTCTTGGAGCATTCATTCAATCCAATTACATGCATAGCCTATAGAATATTTTCCATTCCTTCTTCGAATAAATTATATCTTACCTTCCACATTTTCACCTTGGATTTATGAGTCCAATAAAACAAAACTATAAGTTGACAGCTCCAGAATGTCCAACTAGTCCCCTTTGATGGTTGCACCAGTTGGACTTCAAACAGCGTTGTCAATTGCAAAGATATGAATGATCAAATTCAATATGGTCTCTGACATTGTATTTGCAAGTAGCATAAAGATAACAATATTCTAAACTATGTTCTCTTCTCATAATAAAAAAGTAAACAGTTAATACCTTTTTATATATAAACTTTTTGATTGAAAGAATCTGTGAAGACGAATGACAAGTGATGTAGGTCATTAGATGACTTTGGACACTGTTCTATGACAATCATCATATACTTTAGAATACCACTAGTACATTTCAAACATATTTAATTCAAAGGTTGCAGAGCGAATTACCGAATGAACAATTGAATATACGAATTCAAACTTTATTGCCAACTTAAGAAACTGTGCCGGACTCGTTTAAGTAGATCAAGTCCAAAGTTTTTCAAAAAGGGACGATCAGTAGAAGAGAATGCCTTTTCAAGTCCATTCAATACTTCTTTGTCAATGAGCATTTCTACATCTCTTTCACAAAGAATAACAAGTTCACAATTGGAAGGAATCGTAAAAGATTCACTTTCAATAGACATTCCACTACTGAAACAACGACTTTGGTCACCCAACTCGTTTGCAACATTGAATGACAATTTTGTACCAACTACAATAAGCATACAATGATTCCTATCAGGTGCGTTGGATAAAACTTGATTAGAAATAGGAACAAGAAATTTTTCTGCTTCCTCAATAATATCTGACCAGCCAATTCGTTCAGAATTCCAACGACCTTTGCAAGCAACTCCCACAATAAGAACTTTAGAATCAACGGGAGATTGCAATTTCAATATAATATCAGGACTATGCGAATTGGTGTCTACTGGAATATAAACTCTATCAAAATAAAGTGCTTCTTGAATAATCTTGTTCCATTCATTACTTCCATAAGTTTTCCGTTTCTTGTTTGATTCACTCCTTGATTCAGAAACACCAACAGATCTCATGTAATCAAGAGGTAAAGGTTCCCTGATGGGAAGTTTCATTTCTTTAAATATGGCAGATAACTGACACAACAACTCCCTAAACTCATTTCGTACTTTGGACGAAAGCATCAAAATAAGTCGGATAGCAACAATTCCTTCAAATACTCGACACTTTGAAGAGAAGAAGCAATCAACTGGCTCTAATTTGAGTGATCCAAGAAGTATCTTTTCCAATAACGAGAGAGATGATAGATGCTCAAAGTTTCCAACGAAAACCTTTGGAATCAGCACTTGAAAAGTATCTTGATCAATAGGATATCGATAGAGTCCCATTTCATTAACAGCGTCAAACAAATAAGATTCCGAGTTTAGTGCATCATATACTTTGAAAGGTATATGAAACAGAGCCATCATCAATAATATGCCAAATTCAGTCTTTTTGTCCTCGTCTGAAGTTGATATGTATTGTATAAACGGTTCAGCACAGATTCTTTGGAAACCATCCTCATTCATACATGATAGACATTCATCTTTCAACATAAAAGGCTGTCCTCTTGTTTGTACAAAATTCAAAAGCATATTCACTGCACGTGTAAGTAAACCAGGGACTCCACCGGTACATTCCAATAGTGCCTCTGACAATTCATTTACTGAAAAAGAAGAACTACATAGAATATCACAAACTCGAGATTGAACCTGTCCTTTGAGATGGCTCTTTTCAAGGAATTCAATGAGATTGGAAGATCTTAAAGGTGATAACGAAATAAAGTGTAGCAACACCCTTGGTCCAAAAGCTACAGAATTCTTAATTCTTAAACCCTCGCTTTTCCCAACAACAATAACGAACAGATTGTTTTCGTTACACAACTCACGAACAATCTCAAAGAAGTCGTTGTATGGAAAAACGTCACCATCTTGTGTCCTTTCGAAATCAAATTCGTCGTAACTTTCGTCTAGAGCACCAACTTCATCAAACACCACAAGAAGAAACTGATCAGTACGCATGTTTAATACTTCACGGATTTTCTCAATTAACATATCAGTTCTAAGTTTAAAGACTTCGAAACACTCTTCAGGGTCCGGTTCTTCAAACCCCGATCGTCGACAGGCCGACTGGTACAACAAGTAAAAAAGTGCCCATTTTAGACTTCTTTTCTCAGGATTAGTTCGTTCAAGTTCTCTCAAGTCAACGTACAAGAAAGCCGAATCTTTCAACTTATCCAAAAACGCTTTCTTGGAAGAGTCCGAAGCAAAAGACGACAGGGAAGTTTCACTCAACCTCCGTAACAACTCCAAATAGTTGATACAAAAAGTAGTCTTGCCGGATCCAAACATATGAGGCGCGAATGGGATCGTCAAACGGTAATAGGTACTGCTTAACTGACCCTTAAGTTGCTTTCGGTTATTGTGAAGTTCGTAAAGTTCTTCTGTAACGAGGTACGCATCCTCTTCACGACCTACAACAACAGGCTCGAACGTGTCACGAGGAACCCACTTATCACCGAATATCATCGTCGCCAAAACGAAATCGATAATATGCGTCAAAAAGGATATTCCGAAGGACACTTATTTCCATACTTGTGCGTCGGGTGTTGTACTTTCTATTGCTGAATTCAAAGAAGAGTGTCTTTGAAATATGAGCAGAAACTTGTGCTGTGTCTTCGTTCGTCCAAATACCTTTCCAACTGTTGTATTCAACAGTTATTAGAGCTTTAAGAAAGAGATATATCTCTATCGAGAACGACTCTTGTGTTCATAGTAGATATGCGAGATCAAAAGACACCTTTGAGCATAGTATTTGGAGACATCTGTATTTGGTCCTTGCAATGCGGTACTTTTCTCTGCAATTGTACTTTACTGACTCCTGTGTATCTCTCTCTCTCTCTTGCAAGATACCAGTTTTCAAAGACCTCGTTTATAGCGCTTTAAGTTTTCACAAATAATCTTGTACAAGTATCTTGAACTATCTAGATAAAGAGATGTTATTCCAAGCCCACTCGAGGAAACCTTGAATAACGGTCCCAATGGAATAGTTTCTACTGCAGCTTGATCTCTTTGTCACTTTTTTACAACAGTTATAGACAATAGAAACTTGTTTTATGCTGTTTTTGTCTATTTCGGTTGATCAAAGTAACTGTTCTTTTCCATAAAGGGCAGCACAACAGAGACCAAAGGGCTTGAGAGATATCGTCATGAGAACCATTTCCGTCAAAAAAAGAGGATATTGCATAGTTCAAATAGCGAGTACCATATGTGAAATACTTTCAGAGAAAGAGATACAAATGTTTAAACAAATGAACTTGTGTCTTCCAAGTCATTCTCCTGTATGATACACTACAAGATGTTGAGTATTATATAAGAAGTGAACAACTGACAGCTTTTTCATATTCTCCACATGCATTCAACTCTATAAAGATCATAAAGTGTGACAGAGAAAATCAAAAGGAAGCGAAACTTGGATATAAAAAACTCAAGTACTTTGCCTATCTTTTATATAAGTTCTCATACCAGCAAAAACTTTGAATTGCAACAAGGAATCATCAATACCCATCTGCTCTAATATGTTCGAGTCTATGACTCCCATGTCTCGCTCCGAAAACTTGCATAGACATTCGTAACATTGAGTTGATTCTTCCTCAGTTAAATGACAATATACTTTCAAAAAGTTCATCCAGTCAAAAGAAACTTGCACTGAGCTCGCAACAGAAATAGTTGATTCTCCTCTCGTATCTTCCACTTGCATCAAATTCATATCCATCCTTGGACGAGTATTTCTTCTTTCCATCCTTCCACTATTCCTTTCAGATTCTTCAAATGGAATACGTCTTAATAAATCTACAAACGAATTGCTCAACAAATCATAAAGTGGTTTCAGTTGTTCCAACCATCCAGCATTTTCTCCAAATACTCTTTCAAGATCTTCACTAGCCTTGCAACCTAAAAAAGTTCGCAAAGATGTAGTGGAACATACTACAACTTGACAATGAGGAGGTATCCATAACCATTCTTCTCGTATATTCTGTGGTTGTCTTTCAGAGTTGATAGAACTGTAAACAATATTATTATTGTTGTCTTCATAATAAACTCCACTATTCAATATCCAATTCTGATTATCACGAAATTGTCTGGAAACTTCTTCAGTATACTTGTTGCTTACAATCAACTGAATGGCTGTTAAATTATTCTGTTCCAATTCAAGCTGTGACGCCACTGGATGTAAAAATTTGGCAACTTCTGCCTTAATCATTGAACGTCCACCACCAGAACTTGACAACTGAAAACATTTCAATGCAGATCCTATCAAATATACTCTCTTCTTGGTGGTTTCAGTCTCCATCGGTGTTTGCTCTGAAGAAGATTCATCTTGAATAGCAAGGAAAGAATTGCCTTTCATATCTGTGACTCGAATAAGAACATCAGGTCCATTGGAATTTTGTCGAATGGGAACAAATATTCCATCTTTTGATAAATACTTTTCAAAAAATGGTTTCCAAGCATTGACATGGTAAGTTGCTTCGTTAGCACTATGGGTTCTACTCACTGTCGAACTAAATGCTGGAACATAATTGGGAATAGGATCCACTTTTAAGCTGCCAATGGTTTGAGTAGATTCTATTGATATATGTTCGACAAAACTATGTCGAAATATACTCAATTCTCCAAGTTTGGAACAGAAACACCATCGAACATAAAGAATAAGAGTAAATATAATTTCAAATTTGAAACCACGGCTCGAAGGTGAATCAAATCGACTGATCGATGAAAATAAACTACAAACAAATCGAAGAGGAGGAATAGTCCAATATCGCGATTGAATATGCTTTAGTACAATCTTTGGAAAAACCAACTTGAAAAACGTTTCATTTCTGCCTCTAACAGGTATCCTGCTTGCTTCGTCTTGTTCATCTCTCGAGCAACTCACATAATAAAAACCAAAATGGTTGGCAATATCCAAAACATATTCAGAATGGCTTCCTGTTCCTAAACCACCAAATAGAGTCTCTCTCTTTGGAATACGAAATTCTAAAATACTCGCAAGAAGCATTGAAGAAAAAACAATCATTGATTCGGGTGTCATACGAGAAAGAGTTACTACGAGAGAAGTAGTCGGAGCAATTTTCTCCATTTCCTCTTTCATTTCATCCTCTGAAAGATCACAAAAACTATTACAACTCTCACATGCCTTTCCCAATTCATTTAAAACATGAACAACATAGTAAGGAACACCACCTGTATAATCATATACTTGTTTGAAGAACCAATCATGTCCCTCAGGATGACTCGGAAACAATACTTTTAGAATAGGTACATTATGACAAGTAGCATTCTGTATAAAGTACTTGACAGTTGCTTCTGAAAAAGGATCCAGCCGAAGAAAATTTAACGCTATTCGGGAAGGCATTGCATCCTCTTCTCTACTAATTATACAATCCGATCTCCCCGCAACAATACAAATGACAAAAGGTTTACTTACAACCACTGATAAAACTCTAAAGAAGGCACGGTACACGTTGTGCAGTCGATTTGCCCCTTGTGAAACCATCAAATCCTGAAACATTTTGAATTTGTCGCCTTCTAAAGCTCCAATTTCATCAATAAACAAATATAAATAACGTTTCTTGGTGACTTGCAAGAGTTTCTGAAACCATTCTTCTGGACTTCCAATATAAGAAAGAACTTGAGAAAGTAAATCTGCACTGTTTGGAAACTGGGAAAGAGCTTTCTTGCTTATCCACTCCAAAAGTGTATCTTCAAAACATGTTCCTCTCGGCACATCGAGAAGATTCAACATAACATATAAAGTCTCGTTTAACAGTGCGTCTAGAGCTCGTTCTCCTACATTCTCCCCCATTGCAAAGCCAGGAAACTTCTTCCTAGTATCTACATAACGCAAAATACGTTCTTTGTTGATGGAAAGGAACCTTCGGAAGTTCTCCCCGAAGGCGCTTTTGCCGCTCCCATACATTTGCGGAGCGTAGCTTATGTGAGGTCGAGGAGTTTGAGGTATACCTCTTTCATCGAAAACAAAGGAAGATTCAAAAGCTTCCAGAACTTGTAATATCGCTGATTCTCGGTTGACAAGAGGGTATTCAATCCCTGAATAGCCAACACGACTCCTTCCACCCAAACTCGTCATCGTCGCCAAAACAAAATCGGAAAGATGTGGTCGTTGGTGCTTCAAAGAATTTCTCGATTATAAAAAGATAAATAGCACTAAAATAAACTTGCTTTGGTATTGGAAGAATCATAAACTACCACGTATATGTTTTATTTTATGAAATATATTTAGTTTTCACTTTTCAGTTTTTTTTAGCACTATTTCGCTTAAGCTCTTTGTCAATTAAGCTTTCTAAAAAACTTGGCTAGCCTTTCGCTAAGAAACTATATGGTTTGTAACTTCCAAAAGATAACCAACGCACACCTGTATTGGCTTATAGCAACGGTTTCATTGTTGTGGTTGTGGAACTCATGGCTAAGTAGCTTTACTGATACCCTATTTAAAGTAACGTTTCCTTATAGACTTTTCCTTGTTCGAATTTTAACAAGAAATCTTTTGAAAATTGCATATAGAAGTTTTTGATTCTTTTTGAGTATTGTCGAAACCGTTTATTCGTTTGGTCTTAGCCTTCAATGAATGGGCTTTAACCTTGAGTTTTATGTGGCATACAAAGGTACCTTTTCGGTCCCAACTTATGTACTTTGCAGCTCAGAACCACTTTGAGAACTGTTGATCCTTATGTTTTGGCCTCTATGAAGGTATTTAATATGCGTAATATCGTGAAAAATCGCCTAGATAATGAGGCTCCTAGTTGTCTTTGAGTTTGAATACTTGTCACTTGTAGATGTCTTGTGATGTTGTTAAGAATCCTCGTTTTTACTTCAGTCATCGAGGTCCTTATCTACATTGAAAATTGATTCTGTGTTGATCGAACACCCTGCCGGTTTCTTGTTAGTCAGTTTATGTCTAGTAAAGGTCTGATTTTCCAAATGGAGAGAAGAGACCGCCCTTGAAAACTGGGCTGCGAACTTCAAAAGCTACTCCTACTCCTGCTCTGCAAAAAGCACAATTAGACTCAATTTGATCGTACAAAAAGTCTTTGTGCCATTTTTGCTTGTTTCCTCATTGCCTTTACCTGAGGATAGCACTTGGAGTGCAAACGACCAAGAGTTCATCTTTGGTCAATTCAAAGCCCAGAATTGGAAAGAAGAAACGAATGTCTGGAGAAGCTTTGCTACGAATGGAAAGTGGGAGCTTTTTGGAAAGAATTACCGTAGCTTTGAACATTCTTTGTTCTACAGATAAGAATAGTGTTAAAGAGGATATTTCTGGAATGGTAACATTGTCGACTCCTTTTGACCTGAGATAGTTGTAAATACTTACTTATGGAAAGATTTATTTTATCTATATTGGCGAAAACATAAAAGCAAACTAAATAGATCGTTTGATAAATATCCAAAGTATTTTGAAAACTAAAGCAAAGGAAGAAATATTCGCTACGAGAATAAACCTTGAACACTACGATAAATTGACAAAGTGCAGAGATCTTGAAAAATATTGTATTCGAAACAATTTGTCTTGTAAAGGATTGAGTGAATGAGATGAAATAAAAAAGATTGCTTCAAAGATATATCATATTTGATGAATATTCCACATTCTAAAGCTGCTTAGGGAAATAGTTTGAATCCAAATTTGCCAACACATTGAGTTCGGTGAATCATACATGCTCTATCTTTTCATTTCAGTTCTTTTACCGTATTCACGATATCTATAGATTGTTTGCAAAGAAATATGCATGGTGAAGGAAAGGGGAATATAACTCTTTCAATCAGCTACTACTCAAAGAGAATTTCCTGAATTATTCTATTGATTGATGAATTTTGCTCGGAAGATCAAGAATTCTAAAGAAAGTTGTTGGTTTTTAGGACTTTGTATACTCAAAAGGTAAACATTTAACTGTTATTTTTCACTCTATTTCATGTGTCATTGAAACTCTTCTCGTCTTGAAACTTTTTTTTAGCAAAACTTTGAAACTTTATCAGTGTGTAAGAGAATATGGAACAGAAAGAGAATACATTCATTTTTATTCCTCGAATAGTGAAAAGTTGCAAAAAGTAACAACAAAAAAGGCCAAGAGATTGCACAATAGAGATCATCATAATATACAAGGAGAAGCCACTAAGTAATAATTGGATTCAAACGATAGTCCAACTTTATGTCTAAACACAGAAGGGAGAAAGACAGTAGTAATAGAAAAAACAGGAACAAAAAATCAACTGCTTTCTAATATATGAACAAAAAAGCCTATCTGACGAAGAATATCTCAATTCAATTATTCTTAAAAAATAAAAATTGAACAAGAAAGTTATAAGAGTACATATTGAGAAGCCGACAAAGTGATTCTAAGTTCAACCCTGTTGGGAATAGATAAAAAGAGACTCAAAAACTTTCTACCAAAACGCAAAGCTGATTTTTGGGAATTCAAGAAGACTACCAGCGTAACAGCCATCATAATCTTCATCATAGCCATTTTAGTATCATCAATAGAAATAATAATATGGTATACTTGGAGCTTACAAAAATGATCCAACTCGAATGAATCTGGCAATCGACAATTTTAAACGTTTTTCTATGTAAAATGGATTTGAAACATCCTTATAAAGAAGAATTGGGTTTCGAGTCCAATTCGTCTGAAAAGAATTGCCTAAATGAATACAAGTATTGTATAATTGGGACCATAGACAGATGAGTTTAGAATCACAAGAACTATTCAAGTACTTGATAGAAGAAAAAAAGAAGCTACATATTTACTCAATTCATTTTGTTGGAGAGTAGCATTGTAAAGATTCAAGATTCAGTGGAAAAAGTACAATAATTCCGCTTCAATGGAATGATACTGCCTCAAAGCAAAACGATAAATTTGTTCAAAGATGCCTAAAGCGTCAAACAGTGGGTTCCAACGTGAAACTCTTCAAGACCAAACTTTGCCATCCAAGACCTGCTATTATTGGTTGTAAACTTTCAAAGACTTGAAATTTGAGTTCCACAAAGCTTGAAAAATACTTGTCTTGAGTCCAAGTTCATGTTGAACGTACCTCAACTTGGATCTTTGTTGAAAACTGTTGCTCTATATTTTCTGGTAAGCTTAAAGGCGTTTTTTACTATGTAGAGTGCTATAAAAAGAAAAGTCGGCGTAAAAAGCTCCCAATTATTTTCAAGTTTGAACCCCTGTTCCCTATATAGTCTTGTATTGTAACTTGGTTTTTCAAGTCCAAGTATACTACAAAGTAAAGTCTTGTGAATTACTGCTATGAATCTTCTTTTGTGGCACACTCATCAAGGTCTTTTGTAGCACTCGAAGTATATTCTGTGTTGATTCTTGTGTTTTTCAAACAACCAGTTCCTTTATTTGTCGGTTTATGACCATTTCGAGTCTCACCCAACTAACTGGAGAGGAGAGAGGAGCGAATTGCTTTGGTTGGAATAGACGAGGTGCTGATGGCAGCTTTCAACCTTACGTTGACCTACTTGAAGAAATCACGAAAGTTGTAATATATGAGCTAGTTGACTGGGAATTAGATCAAGCTTTATGACTGTTTGAGTGCTTGACCAGTTGATATGTTTCAAAATTTTACAACCTATCCAACTTTGAGATTTGTCACTGCTTTTTAGAATATATGTAGGAACTAGCTAACTTTGAAATTTTTTTTATGAGAGCAGAGTTTTAATAGAACTTTTGTAGATGCGTCTGTGTTGTTTATCCAAGAAACTCTGAGGGAACTAGAGAGTGAGTTCCGGTACTAGCTTCATAGCGTGTTCAAGTACTCTGGGTATGGTTGAAAAATTTAGGAGTTGCTGCTTTCTTTCCTTTTTGCTCTTTGTTTTATGGTTTTACTAGCACAGACAAATTGTTGTCTTGGGAAGCCACCCTTGACAACTTGGTTATGTTTTTTCAAGTTTGGACTGCTCTAGTGTTTCTAGAATTTTCCGTGGTAGATTGTTGAGTTTTGTGAAACATAGACTGTCTGAAACTTTGCGCTGTTTTAGATATATTGGAGGAAGTGTGCCGAGGATCTGTGTTGGTGACTTTTGTTGTCAAGGGACAAACAAGGCAAGGATCTTGCAACGATACTTACTATGTGAGTCGTGACGCTATGCTATTATGGACAGTTTTCATATATAGCTTTTATACAAAATAGAGAGAGTCAACAACTGATTCTTTATTTTTGCAATACAATTATACAAAAATAGAATATGCGACACTTGGTCTATGTATTCAAGCAAATTGAGAAACTCGACTGGATTCTTTATCAACATACTTGTAGGCAAAATACAAATTATATACATGTGTCACTTCCAACGTGTACTTAAACGTTTTGTTGTTAACTGAAACACTCGACCAGAGTGTATAAACTCAAATCTGCAAAAGTCTAAAAAGTCCCTGATACTAGTAACACAACACTCACAGTCCTCCAAGTTGCAAACAGTTCAGCTAGACATTGATCAGCACAAGTGTTCACTCTACTTGCCGAAATTTCTCTATGACAACTTGGCGACTGCACACCCACTCGTTCCAAGTCGTGGGAAACACGCTCTTCTTCTTGAAAGTGGCAGATTATACTTTCTTGAAATGATTCCTATCGACTAGAGCTCAACGTTCTCCAAATCAATTTGAAGCCAGTAAATCTTCAAGGTAAATAACAAAGGTGAGTTTATCTCACTATACAATGGCGGGCTTTACTCTCAGCGGTATGTCAACGATCATTCTAACACAACGGTTCTCTTTAAATAATGCAACGTTAGAGAATCAGTAGTATTCTAGGTAAACCTTTGAGTGGAAGGTTCCCTTGGAAAGTTTTCACTAGGTACATATGAAACTATATGGCGTGTACACTTTTTGCTCGAAGAGCTCTTCAACGTCCCTTTGCCCAATCTTCCTTTTGTGATTGTTTTGCTCAACTGTGGCTGTAGTTGCTTTGTTACCACCTGTTTTGAAGTGGATAAAATTGTTCCTTTTTATGAAAATATAATTAGTTGAATTTAGAGGAGAACTTTTTAGTACGAAAAAAACTTTGAAGTTTTATGATTTCGCACTTTTTGAAATACCAACCAAGGCCCAGTTTGTTTTGGTCGTTTCCTGCCAACGACTTGGCTTGAACCTCAAAGTCGCTTCCAAGTTCTTGTCGAATGCAACGTAGGTTCTGTTCGAGAGAATTGTTGATCTTTAGTTTCTGGTCTGTTTGAAGACTTTGTTCCTTCGGAGTGCTGAGGCACCAGTGGGCACAAAGGCTCCAAATAGTCTTTGAGTCTGAATCTTTGTCCCAATATAGTCTTTCAATGGAACTTGGTCTTTGAACTGAATTGTTCAGCTAACTGTTGTCCTGTAAACAGTTGTTGAAGACTCTCCCTCGTGGAACAATCACCAAGATCTTTTGTAACATTCGGAATATATTCTGGGTTGATTCTCTTCGGTTCTTCACAAAACCGATTTCTGTCATTGTCAGTTTTTGTCTATTGAGAATCTATTGTCCGAGTGGAGAGGGGAGGTTGGCTCGTGGCCACTGAACTGCGCAGTTCAACTGTGAGTTGCTGTTTCGAAAACGGACGTGAACAGAGTTTGTACACCCACTTTGAAGCATCTTTACGTCGTTGTTTGCTAATCTTACTTGACGAGGTCACTTGAAGGATGCAAATTCGAAACAAAACTTGGAAGAAAAGGAGCATCTGATGGGAAAAATTTTCACAAAAGAGAGGCTTCGCAACTCGTCGGCATAGTGTATGTTTGGAATGGCTACCTTAGTCTTTTGTGCTCAAGTCTATAAATACTTAGCAGTTGACAGTTTGTGAGACACAGTTTTGGAAAGGATATTGTTTGAATAGTATTACTGTTGGCACTTAAATAGCCCTGTCTTTCTATTGGGAAATCACAGCCAGTTATACAACGTACAATTCTATAAAAAGGCTGACAAGCACAAATTATACCAATTGACAACTATCCACGAATTTATAAATACATTGCTCATTTTAGACAGCGATCCTTTCAGCATATTAAATTACTCTACTGAGCAACATTCCTAGATATGTGCAAGATATTCCAGGATCTTCCTACGTTACAAAGCAAAATTGAGCAAGACATGAATATTTTATTCTTGATGCCCTGTTTACTTGAACCATCGATCTTCATACTGGTGGGTACGGTTGCTAAAATTTTATTTTCGTAGAAGTCTAGCGTTCGTGAATGAATACACGCTTAATTTCGTGACTAGTTAATTATACAAGAAGAACTCTAGCCAACATTTGGATTGTCATAATGATAAAAATGTCTGAAAGGCAAGGAATTTTTTCTATTCAATTGACAATAAAAAATGTACACGACACGTACTTTCATTTATACACAAATTAACTTGTCATTTATATACAAACGAGAAAGACTTTTAGCCAAGAAAGAAAGACAAACACCAACTGCAATACACAGTACCAAAAAGACCATTATAGAAGAAAAATACAATTGACAATATCTAAGAAATCGAATCTTGGCAATTTGGATATGCTTTAACCCAATTCAGGAGAGGCGAGACTCAACGTTTAGCTACTTTGAGTCACAAAGGTGTAAACAGAGAGACTTCAAAGAATCAACGCAAATTCTTAAAAAAAGGCAAAGACTAGAATTGACCATTCAAGTTTTACTAATCAGCCAATCAGAATTATTCATAATTGGACAGAGCTGGGGCCAATGCAGTAGAGCTATCACCCAACGCCAAAAAAAGAAAGTTCTCGTATCGCTTCATAAGAAAAACTTTATTATGAAGAACAACTATACAAAGATGCTTCTAAGACCAGAGTTTAAAAGAAAGTTTCAAACAACCCAATATCAATCAAAACGATAGATAGAGATGCAATACAATTGACATGAGAAGCTTTATTTATCACAGGAACTTATTGAAGACACCATGTACTTGTGAGAGTTCCACATCGAATATTCAATTGAAAAGAGAAAAGGAAAACCAAAAATTTCTGGCAACAACACTATCAGTTCAAAACAAACTACTTAGCCAAAACAAGGACAAACACAAACAAATTTCTAAATTACAGGAAGTCTAGGTAAAGAAAAAGTTTACGAATTTTTATTTAACCCAGTGGCGAATTAAAACAATTAGGAAGACATACAAAAACGGGCCATCCCAAAAAGTTCGGAATGAAATACATTACAGCTGTAAATTTGTCTATGATACACAATGCTGAACTCCTTTCCAATTACACTGTGACGTGAAAGAGGAAAAAGATTAACATAAAAAACACCTAAAATAGTACCTGGAAAAAACTACACATTCAAAAACCATACAAACTCAACAAGAACAAATGCAATTTTACAAAGAAACCTCTATTCTTTACAAGAGACTAAATTAGAAAGTGATATCTGTGGAACCAATTGTAGCAAGTACTATATAGAACCTTAGTAGATTGTATTGCAAATGAAAAACTTGTTGCATTGTAGATTTTACTAGGCTGAATTAGAATCCAAGCTGGGTCGTTGGGAAATCCAATAAGAAGTTATTTTAGTTCACATGAGGGTTCATTGATTCATTTCCCCTCACTTTCCTCTATTGCCCTTTGGCTGCCATGGGCTGTGTCTTGTACTGTGTAGCCAATTCTCGACAAAATTGAAAAATTTTTCGAAATTCTTTTAAAGCAGATATTTGTGGAAGAAAAGTTGTAGAAATTGGTTTGTATATACTAATTTGCGTTTTCTTGTTTCATATGAACATTTTCACGATTAGCCAAGAGTAAGCTCCAACTGTCTAAAAAATGGCTAGAGTGCTATTTATTTGTAAATATAAAAATAAGTAGTGGTCGAAATCAACAGAAATGGAGGAGTAAAAGAATCGAACTTACCAAGCTCTTCTTTTATACTCCATTGTCCTCTGGAAAAGTTGAGGAAAAACTAACGATTGATTCAATATCTCTATGTTGCATTTTTGCGTATATGATATAGTTGGAAATTCTTGAGCCAGTTTGCAAGTACACTAGAATATTTACAAGTAGAGCTTCTTCTGCAGTGTCTCAAATACCACAGTATTTCAAGTTGAGCCGTTAACAAAGACTGTTAGTCTCAAACTTGTTCTTGCTCCCTATTAAAACGTAGAAATGAATATGTACCTCAGTAGAAGGCATTCGTTTAATTTCTATTTGCCAAGTACCGATTTAAACGCTAGATAAGTATGAAAAGCAAAACGCATTGAAAGTTCTTATGGTAATAATGGAAGAAATTAAATTTCGATTGGAGGACTTCCGAAACAAAGAGTTTCAAATAGAAAATTCTAGAGAAATGACCTAGAAAGAAACCGAAATATTATGCAATGCATAGTAAAAGACTAAAAAAGTATTGAAAGCTAAGAAAACAAAGAAGAAGAAACTGATTGTAGAGAAAAAGAATGAAAGTACCACATGACCGATAAGAAAAAATGCTACGCAGTGATACTTTCTTCTAATAGCTACCACTCAAAGTTATAGATTATCTAGACATAAAGCAAATAGAAAGAGGAAGAATAGTAGACATGATGGAATAACTACGTCGTCATTGTTTATTGTTTATTTCAGTTGAAGGCTTTTTTATGGCATATGTATGGTATAGCTTACTTTTGGTTTTATGTGTATACCACCCTCAAAGTAGCATTATAGTATACAAAGATACTCACAGAATGAAATAAGGAGTATACAATGATTATAAGAAAATAAAACCCTGTTTTGCCAAATTGCTAAGTGATAGATAGAACTACATAAGGGAAAAATAGGGCGAAACAAGGTAGTACTCTTCAAACCACAGTCAGCGAATCGAAAAAGACTCTGATACAGTAGATGGTAAATACTACTGTTGAAAAAAACGGAAAGCTGAGCCAATTTAGTTTTGCAAGATTTCAAGTAAATAATGAATTATGTTAGTTCCAAACAAATGAGAACGTTTCCCCAAAACAAGTACTAGAGAAAATTCATGATCAGTCAAAAGCGTTACAAGTGCACGAGTATGTTAGGAGATGAAGATTTCATAGGCGAAATTGAATTGATACGAATGGATCAACAAACAAAACAAAACTTAAACACTACCCAATATGAAAGCAACAAGGTAAGTCAAAATATGTGAATCATTAAATAATTCTTTGCTTTATAACATTGGTTTCACGAGAACATAATTCATTGAAGGAAAGCACATGACGTATGTCATAGGACACTAGACAAATTTTTTTTTCTTAGACCGTTGTAACGTTTCTTTCTTTCGTACACTTATAGACTTATAAATGAACGATACAGATAGCGATTTTGAAAATAACCCATAGAGAAGAGAAAGACAGCAAGAGAAATAGAATCTCTAGAAAGTTGAAGAATTCTCATATACTACTTGTCTTTATTGAATAAATATATCTGTAATTGTTTCCTTCAACGGACATTGATCGATAATGCAAAAGATAGTAAGAAGAAGTGTCCAAAATGCATGTTCAACGAAAAACCTGCTATATTCTCAGTCGGAAACAATCCAGTACTTTTGTCAAATTGAACTACTTAAAAGGAATTTTATATATTTAAGGAGAGAAACAAAAACAACAGGATGATTTCAAAGAACAAGAATAAAAATACAACAAACTCATGTAGGAAAAGTGCTCTTGAGAGATATGTTTCTCTACAAGCTGTCATTCAAAGCATAGTCAAACTGGCATAAAGCATATAATATCGAAGATGCTACAGACAAACATTGAACTTTTGTGGCTAGATTGCTAACGGTTCAATTCATTTGAGGCTTTTTTATGGCAAAAGCGTGGCTTGCTTTGTCTTCATTATATATACCAACAGTACAATTCGTGTATAATATTATGCCAATCAACATAAAATAGAACAGAATGGATCCAGTTACCATAAGAAAGAAAAAAAATTCTTTTTACCAAAAAGGTGTCTGATAAAAGATACTACATAGTAAAAACCAACAGTTGCACGATTCTACTTTTCGAAAAACTGTCGCTTTTCAGTATAGAAAAACGACTATAGTGAAACAAGCCCTGCAATACGTTAGCTGTAAAAATTACCAGATTTAGATTTCGCAATATATCAGATCCATAACCAAATTGCACAGCTCCCCCCAAAAAATAAAAATTTCAATAAAAGTGAAACAAATAAAACAATTGGATATCGCTTACATGCAATACTAATACAACTGTGGGGATGATTCCAAAAAGATTTCAAAGGTAGAATTACGTTGTCACTCGAGGTAAATTAGCAAATTCACAAAAATCTTCAAAAATATTGACACAATTTCAAAAGTATTTAACCGATTCTAAACCACTTAATTTTATACTCTATTAAATTCTTTTACGACGATCTAGTGAATTGAGAAAAACGCATGCTTTTTAGAAAAAGAAATGGAAAGTCGTGTGTTTTCAAATAAAAAAAATTTAACTGTTTTTCTAAAATGATCTACTAATCATTAGAAGAGCGGTAAAAATGTCTTCTTTAATAGAGTCCATAGAAAAAGAAAGAATTTAATGCGCCCATGAAAAAATTGAAGAATTTCAATACATTATTTGTCCTTTATGGCATCAGTATTCCTAGTTGTTCACAGGGGTAAATAGTAGGTGATAATGCAAAATTTAGTAAAAAGAAAAGTAGAACAAATCTGTATATAAAAATAATCAATGTATTCTCACCCCGAACATTTTACTACATAGGTGAAATAGAATCTAGAAAAGCTTCATGACACATTCAAGGATTATAAGACATAAAACACAAAAGGAAAACAGACAGTAGTACTAGAAGAAAAAGGAGCAAAAAGCTGAATTTTTCAAATTGTGAACTAAGAGTCTATACGACGATTGAATCTCCTAATTCAATCATTCTTAGAAAACGACAATTGAGCAAGAATCTAGGGCATAGTAATTCACACTGAAAAACCAACAAATTGATTCTCAGTTTGGCATTGTTGAGAATAGATAAAAGGCGGATCGAAAATTTTACCAAAATACAATGGTTTGCTTTTGAAATCCAAGAATACCATAAGCATTGCATACTTTTTGCTAAATATGTATAGCGACACTATATTTCAAGTTAAGGGTACTTACAGAATGAAACAAGCAGTACCTTTAGGCCGTCAGAAAGTAAAAACTACCTACCAAATGTTTACATTTTCAATAACACTGCAACGTAGAATACAATAAAGTGACCAAAAAACACTACTTAAATTTTTGCTATCTAAGACAGATTTTTCAAGACGATTTTCATAGGGTAATGTTCAACCATAAAGGACTTGGTGAAACGATCGAAACAGAAGTTTCGAAACTATCCAAATTGAACTCTTATTATTATGTATGCACTGAAGATAGCAACGATCTTAATAAGAAACATCAATAAAGAAATATCAATATCGTTACTAAGTAATACCCATACAAACCTATATGAAAAAAGAAATTTGCAAGAAACACTACTGTGTCATTAATGCATAAAAAAGTTCAAGAATTTATAAAATTTATGACAATATTAAAAGAAACAACGATTTCAGCAGTTCAGTTTCAGTTCTATTATATTGGCATTATGGAAAGGTATTGAAGAGAAGTTTATGCAATACATCAAAGGGGAACAGGCAATCTTTGCATTATAAGGGCTACACTTGTTTCTAAAGTTTATCAAAGGAACAATACAAATACCAATTTCACAAGGAAGCCATAGAATAATAAGCATTTAGAGAAATAGAAACTTGAGAATAAATTGAAGAATTTCCATATCCTACATGTTTCTTACATCATCAGTACCTTGAACCTGTTCTCGTCCTGCAGATATTTGTCGACCGTGTGAAACAAAGTAAAAAAGTTACAGCAAACTGCTCACAGAGAAAAAAATAGAATACTTTTGATGAAAGTGAATTTAGTAACTAAACCACATTGAAATACAGAAGAAAAAACATTTTTTTTCTCATTGGAGGAAAAGTAGTAAAAAGGAGGGACAATCCTTGAAAACAACAATGAAAGCAGTAAAAAACAAAGAAATGAAAATGCTAATAATGTCAGATTGCTTTACTGTTGCAACGACTTGTTCACGTACATGCTCGCGCCTTACACTTATGACACCAGAAGGTTACCATTCAAACGAATCACTTCGATTCTCGAAACAACACAAAAGAAGCAAAAATTTGTGAACTCCAAAGAAAATCTGAACTAAACGAGGAATGTAACAACCAAGTCTAGTTTCCAATCCAAAAAAAGCTTAAACAAAGTAGAGCTTACAGGAAACCAACCTTGCTCAGAAGCACAACGAGCATAAAAAATAAAACAAGACGTAACTATTCTTTGGCAAAAAACATAAATAAGTAAACAGACATAAACACTTAACTCTGCACACTCCTACTTTGATACTACTAGAGTGCAATGAATCAAAAACTAGATATTTCTTGGCTGAAAGCAATACACATTATTCCCTTCTTTCTGTTTTATTATGCTTGATTAGGGTATAATTTCTAGTTAAATATGCATATTTACATAAAAGTTCAAATACTATAGGAAGGTATTAACAGGGTCAATGAAGGTAAATTCATCCATTACCAGAAACCAAAAGGACTTTTTACTAAATACATTCGGCAAAAATACCAGATAAAGCGAAGTATCATAATGTGAAAAAAATGAATATTTACTGTACCACTCGTTCAATTAAAAACGAAGGTAATAATGCTAATAACAAGAAAAAGGAACCATTGAAGGAAAATGCTCACAGTTTCTGAAAAGCTCACAATTTCGAATTACTGGGAAGCAACAGAGAAATTCCCTAACTAGAAAGGGCTTTGAATTAAAAATAGCATCCTAAAATTTCACCTAAATACCCGTAATAAACAACAGTTACAAACATACGCAGAAATAGCCCACATAGCAAGTCACTTGATCGCTGGCAAAACAAATAGCACAGTTTGAGAATTCATTACCTTTACGAAACTAAAAGCAAAATTAAACATCTTGATAGAACCAATTCGCTTTCTTTCTCCAATGCATCGAGATGACCAAGACATTGATAAATGTTCAAATACGAATGGTCTAGTACAAAGCAATGGGAATTTTTCTTATCAGGCTTACTAAGTTATATTACTTTTTCTTATCAAAAAACACATACCCTAGAAAGATATTAACAGGATGAATAAAAGAACATTCATCCATTATAGAAAATCAAAAAGGTAATAGATTCGATGAAGACGGCTTCAATAACAACAAAGAAAAAAGGTCGGTAATAAAAGATTTAATAATTTGCTGTAAATTTTGTCAATAATAGAGGAAGGTAATAAGGCTAAAATCTACCAAAAAAAATTTTCATTGAAGCAAACCGCTTAAATTTTAAAATCAATACAACAGGAAAACGGCCAAACAAAAAAAAAACGATCATAAGTTAAAGATAAAATGTAAACACTTTCTTTAGGGTTCCAAGTGTTCCCGCAATTAAAGTCACATGCAAAACAAAAAGAAGCACACAACAAAAGTCATATGGCCGTTTAAGAAACCCTTCCAAAAATTTGCGACCTAATTAACGATACTTGAAGCGAGCGTAAAACGATTGATAAAATTGAAGGACATTCTTCTCTGATGCATTCAAGAAAAAAAAGCAGTAAATTCTAAAGTATGTGTAGCCTGGAAGAAAGGAATAGGCAATTTTTCCTTATTTGGGTTTCAGGGTTTATTATTGGCTAGGGTTTATTTAGGGTTTGACGTATCTCAGAGGACAATAGAAAATTCTTTTATTAAGACTTGATTTTCTCAAGTATTTAATAAAGGAACAATACAAAGCGACTTTAAAAAAAACCTTAGAATAAAAAGCCTTTGGAGAAATAGAATCTCTAAAAAAAATTGAAGAAATACTTGTTTTATTGAATAAGTATCTCTAATTGTTCTCATGGATGGACATTAGTCGACAGTGCAAAGGGGAAGTAAAAAGCAGAGTCCATCGGACATGTTCAAAGGAACACCTATCATATTAGTCGGAAACAGTTCATTCAGCATGTATGTCAAATTGAGATACTCAAAAGAAATTTTATATATTTAAAGAGAAAAACAAAAACAACAGGATGATTTCAAAGAACAAGAAAGAAAATGCAACGAATTCATGGAAGAAAAGTGATCTTGAGAGATATGTTTCTCTTCAAGCTGTCATTCAAAGCATAGTCAAACTGACATAAAGCATATAATATCCAAGATGCTACAGACAAACGTTGAACTTTGTGGCTAGATTGCTAACGGTTCAATTCATTTGAGGCTTTTTTATGGAAAAGGCGTGGCTTGCTTTGTCTTCATTATATATACCAACAGTACAATTCGAGTATAATATAATGACGATCAACATAAAATAGAACACAATAGATCCGATTACCATAAGAAAGCAAAAAGAGTTTTTACAAAAAAAGGTGTCTATTACTATGATATCACATAGTAACAACCAACAATTACAAGATTCTACTTTTCGAAAAAATGTCGCTTTTCAATATCGAAAGCGACTATGGTGAAAAAAATTCATGCAAAACGGTAGCTATAAAATTACCAAATTTAGATTTCGCAATATATCAAATTCATAACCAAATTGCTCAGCTCCCCCAAAAATTAAAAATTTCAATAAAAGTGAAAGAAACGGAACAACTGGATATCGCTAACATGCAATATCAGTACAACTGTGGGGGTGATTCCAAAAATTTCAAAGGAAGAATTACTTTGTCACTCGAGATAAATTGGCAAAATCACTAAAATCTTGAAGAATCTTGACACAATTTCACAAGTATTTAACCGAATCTAAACCACTTAATTTTATACTCTAGATTCTTTTACGACGATCTAGTGAATTGAGAAAAACACATGCTTTTTAGAAAAAAAATGGAAAGTCTTGTCTTTTCAAATAAAAAAAAGAGTTAAATTGTTTTTTCTAAAATTATTTACGGTTCATTATAAGAGTGATAAAAATATCGTCTCGAATAGAGTCTATAGAAAAAAGAAAAATTTTAGGGAGGTCGGCCTAGTTGTTCTCAGAAGTAAACTGTAGGTGACAATGCAAAATTTAGTAAAAAAAAGTAGAAGAAATCCGCATATAGAAAAAATCAATATATTCTTATCTCAAGCAGTTTTTGCATATGTGAAATAGAACCTAGGAAAACTTCATTGCGCATTCAAGGGTTATAAGACATCAAACACAAAAGGAAAAAAGATAAAAGTACTAGAAGAGAAAGGATAAAGAAAGTCAACGTTTTGAAATGTGAACAATGAGCCTAAAAGATGATTGAATCTTCTAATTCATTCATTCTTAAAAAGTAACAATTGAACAAAAATTTGTGACATAAGGGTGCGCACTGAAAAGCCGACAAAGAGATTCAAAATTAGACATTGTAGAGAATAGATACAAGGCGGCTCGAAAAGTTTACCAAAACAGAAAGTATTGCTTTCGAGAATCTAAGAATAGCATAAGCACTGTTTACTTTTTGCTAAATATGTATACCGATACTATGTTTCAAGTAAGGCTACTCGAAGAATGAAGCAAGCAGTGTCTCAAGACCATCAAAAAGCAGAAACGACTTACCAAATGGCAAAATTTTCAGTAGCATTGCATTGTAGAATACAATAAAGTGACCAAATAACAAAACTTAGAATTTTGTTATATAAGACAAATTTCTAAAAACGATTCTAATAAGGTAAAGTTCAACCATGAAGATCTTGGCGAAACCATTGAAACAAAAGTTTTGAGACTATCCATATTCAAAGCTTATTATTATGTATGCACTGAAGACAGCAGCGATCTGAATAAGAAAAATCAATAAACAAAGAACATCATCGCTACAATGTAGTACCTATATGAAAAGACAAATTCAACGAAAAAGCTACAATGTCACCAAGGCGTAGAAATTTAAAAAAATTCCAAAACTTGTGACAACAGTTAAAAGAAAAAGATTTCAGCATTTCATTTTCAGTTCTATTGCATTGGCACTTTGAAACGGTATAGAAGAGAAGTCTTTGCAATATATCAATGGGGAATAGGCAATTTTTGCATTATCAGTTTAGGACTTTCTTTATACGGTTTACTAAAGGAACAATACCAAAACCAATTTTAGAAAAAAGCCGTAGAAAAAACCTTTAAAGAAATAAAAGCTTGAGAATATATTGAAGAATTTTTATGTACCACTTGTTCTTTACATCATTGGTACCATGAATCTGTCCTCGTCAGGCAGATATTTCACAACCTTGTGAAACGAAGTAAAAAAGTTACAGCAATCTGCTCACAGAGAAAAAAATACAATACCTTTGATGAAAAGGAATTTAGTAACTATATCACATAGAAATACAGAAGAAAAAATTGTTTTTTTCTCATTGGTGGAAAAGTAGTAAAACGGAGTGACAATCCTTGAATGCAGCAATGAAGACAGCAAAATACCAAGAAATGAAAATGTTACATAGTGGCAGATTGTTCTAATTTTGCGACGACTTGTTCGCGTACATTGCTCGCATCTTGAACTAACGTCATCAGAAGGGTACCACTTGAACGAACCACCTAGAATCTCAAAACGATACAAGAGTAGCAGAAAATTGTGCATTTTTAATAAAATTTGAACTAAAGAAGGAATGTAAAAAACTAACTCCAGTTTTCAATCCAAAAAGAGTTTAAAAAAATGTAGCTGACAGGAAACCAAACATGGTCAGTAGCACAGCAAGCATAAAAAATAAAACAATACGTAACTATTCTTTGGCAAAAAAACATAAATAAGAAACCAAACATGAACAATTCACTCTGCCCACTCCTACTTTGAGACTACTAGAGCTCAGTGAATTGAAAAACTAGGTAAGTCAAGGACGAAAGCAACAAGCATTTTTTCGTCATTTTGATTTTATAATACTTCATTAGGGTATACTTTCAAGTTAAATATGCATACTTACCTAAAAGTTCAAATACTATTGGAAGATATTAACAGGGTGATTCAAGGTAAATTCATTCAATATAAGAAAGCAAAAGGATACTTCACCAATTAGATTCGGCACAAATACCACACAAAGCAAAGTATCATAATATGAGAAAAAGCTATTAACTTACGGTGCAACTGATTCAACCAAGAACAATGTTAATGATGCTAACAAGACCAAAAAAAAGCCACTATTCAAGAAAAATGCTCACAATTTCTAAAAAGCTCACAATTTCTAAAAAGCCCACAATTTCGAATTACTGCGAAGCAACAGAGAAATTCCTTAACTCAAAAGGACTTTGAATTAAAAATAGCATCCTAAAATTTTACCTAAATACCCGTAGTAAACAACAAATACAAACATACCCAGATATAGCACACAAGGCAAGTCACTTGATCGTTGGCAAAACAAATAGCACAGTTTGAGAATTAATTACCTTTACGAAACTAAAAGCAAAATAAAACATCTTGATAGAACCAAATCGTTTTTTTTCTCCAATGCATTGAGATTTCCAAAAACATGATAAATTTCGATTGCAAATGACCTGGAACAGGACAATAGGAATTTTTTTTCAGGGTTGATTAATTTTTTTTAATTTTATTACTGCTTCAAAAGTCACATAGTATAGAAAGAAACTAACAGGATAGAAAAAGGAGCATCCATCGATCAGAACAACGCAAAAGGATCCTTCATAAAATGGATACCGGTTCACAAGAATAAGTAAAACCCAGTAAAAAAAAGCTTTAATAATTGGCACTGCAACCATATCAATCAAAAACGACTGTTTCGAGGCAACAAATAACCCAAAAAAATTTTCAATCAAACAAACCACTTCAAATTTTAAATCAACGCAACACGACATGAAAATGCCAAAAAACAAATGAAGGACAATCATAAGTTAAAAGCAAAATCAAAACTTTTTCCTACCGTTTCCAAGTATTCATGCAATATATCTCAAATACAAATATAATGGAAAAATAACCCACAAGAACAGTCTCCAAAACGCGACCAAACACTCAGTGAAATTGCGAATAATTATACTAGACTAATGGCAAACGAAGAGGATTGATAGAATTAAGAAACTTTCGTTTAAAATGCAATTAAGAGAAAAATGCAGTAAATTGTAAAACATGTATAGGCAGGCAGAAGGGAGTGGGCATTTTTCTTTCTTATTCAGGTATTACTGAAAAATTATTCTTGGGTACATAAAAACGTCCCAACAAAAGAAGGACAATCATCAGTTAAAAGCAAAATATAGACTTTCTCGATTCGCTTCCAAGTATTTATGCAATATACCTCAAATACAAATATAAGAGAAAAATATCACACAAGAAAAGTCGCCAGGACGTCAAAAAACACTCAGTAAAAATTGTGACTCATTATACTAGACAAAAAAAGTAAGAGGCTAGATACAATCAAGAAACTTCCGTTTGAAATGCAACTAAGAGGAAAAAAAGCAGTAAATTGTAAAATATGTCGAGGCCGACAGGAGGAAGTTGGCATTTTTCTTTCTTATTCAGGTTTTACTGAGTGTTTATTATTAGGGTTTATTAAGGTTTATTAAGGTTTATTTAGGGTTTATTTAGGGTTTATTTAGGGTTTATTTAGGGTTTATTTAGGGTTTATTAGGGTTTATTAGGGTTTATTAGGGTTTATTAGGGTTTATTTAGGGTTTATTAGGGTTTATTAGGGTTTATTAGGGTTTATTAGGGTTTATTAGGGTTTATTAGGGTTTATTAGGGTTTATTAGGGTTTATTAGGGTTTATTAGGGTTTATTAGGGTTTATTAGGGTTTATTAGGGTTTATTTAGGGTTTATTTAGGGTTTATTAGGGTTTATTAGGGTTTATTAGGGTTTATTAGGGTTTATTAGGGTTTATTTAGGGTTTATTAGGGTTTATTTAGGGTTTATTAGGGTTTATTAGGGTTTATTAGGGTTTATTAGGGTTTATTAGGGTTTATTAGGGTTTATTTAGGGTTTATTAGGGTTTATTTAGGGTTTATTAGGGTTTATTAGGGTTTATTAGGGTTTATT